>JARKHS020017452.1:0-55400 GCA_030143305.2 Amblyomma americanum
ATTCGATGTTTTCTAGCACGTGCTCTGGTCACAGAAAAGGGTCAGTGAGTTTTCGCCTTATTGGCCCTGGTATACGAGATATGAAATGCATAATGGCCCTGGTCTGGCGCCATAAGCATTGAGGATTAGTTAATGAGATGCGGGTACGCCTCGCAGAGTAAGCCGAATAACAATGGCATGCTTAATCCGATGAAAAAGTAGGACGTGCGACCTCGCTCCCTAATCCTGGAGCCACGTGCCATTGCGGAATAGAAAGTGCGAATACACTAATTAGATGCAGCATTCATGCAATACTTTAAAGGTTACTTCGTCGAGACTTTAGACAAACTTAAATGCACTGTGGCTAACTTGCACTTAGCATTCATGAACTAAATGTAACAAACTTACTTCTTTTGGCTGCATATTGTTTACATTTAAAGCTGGGGAATGCTATAAATAAGACGCTCTCGAGCATCGAGTGGCTTGAATAAGTGTTTATAACTTCCTCATGGGCCATGACAGCAATAACGTTGCCTTAGGCCATGGCAACTGTCTTGATTTCCGTCAAAGGCCGGGCACCTATCCAAGAAAGAGCCCTAGGGGCCGACCTCGTCCCCACACTACCCAACAATAAAGCTTACCTCCGTACGGAGCATGCACCTTTTAGCGCAGGGCAAATACAGAGGCAACCCGTTAAATGCTGTTCAGCAACGAGCGAAAAGCTTCTGAAAAAGATGCAAGCTTTTTCGTTTACAGTTAAGTCCTGACAGACAGATTTGAAGAACGTTAGCTTAAACAGCGATTTTGCTAGGCTGCTTATGAAAGTGATCGTTTCATCGGGTGCCTGTATCGAAGATACTTTTTGAAGTATCATTCCCAGCCTGGAACCGAGACATGCTAAGGCGCCCTTGTACTGTGCGATGTCAGTGCACGTTAAAGATCCCCAGGTGGTCGAAATTAATCCGGAGCCCTCTACTACAGCACCTCTTTTTTCCTTTCTTCTTTCACTCCCTCATTTATCCCTTCCCTTACGGCACGGTTCAGGTGTCCAACGATATATGAGACAGATACTGCGCCATTTCCTTTCCCTAGAAACCAATTATTATTATTATTAAATTTTCGCTCAAGCAAATGGGCGTGCGCCGATGCGCCTTCTAAGTGACGAGTCAGCAGAGTTCAAGCGATTTCACCCAGAGTGAGCTCATACAACATCATAGATTCACTTAGGCAAATAAGAATGCACTGAGATTTCACAACCCTGAATTTTCGCTACATCGCTGCTAGATGTTAGTAAATCTTCGATGAAGAACCACTTGACTGCTGTATGCTAGGAGAAAACACTGTTCTAGGATATGCAGCCCATTAAGCCACTTTTCCGGCAATTCCTCATGTCATGCTACTTAACTGCTTTTTTCATTCTGATGATAGTTGGAGTGTGGCAAGTCAACAGGTTAGTTGAGGGCCGTAAGAAGCTTCTACACATGCCGTTCTAGCGTTTCGCCTCAAGTATTTCTTTTCATCTGTATTCATTACGCCTAGACGCCATTAAGGGAAGCAGAGATGCCAAACAGCCGCTGCATGTGCATCTTTCATTGAATATTGTTTTAGCTTCACATCTTAGAAAAAATCATGGTGCTTTTGTCGAAGTTGTGCAAAATTGACTAGACACTGCCATTATGCGTATTTTGGCTCTGCATTCTTGTAGACCAAGTGCAAGTGGATAAACGGAAAGGCGATATTATACCACCAAGCCATCTGTGTTCCCGAAAACTGCGACTGATTGGTCGCCTCATATGCGGTCTTGGTGCATTAATAATGCATGCATTACTTCAGCCGTAGGTAAAAAAACAATTTAACCTCACTGATAAGGTGAATGTAATGCGGAAAGAGTTTATTGCAAACAAACGTAAACCGATACGAATCTCTGATGGCGTTGCGTATGTGAAGAGGATTTAAACAGAGGCTGAATATACTTCGCGCCACCTGGCATGCAGCTTTTGGTGAGCAGGCTGACATTCATGGTCTCCAGATCTGTCATTCTTTTAATATCTGTCACTGGTATAGTGTCTTCAAACCGCGAAAAAAATAGAATTAATCCAGTTATGAGGTGTTGATTTAAACAGAAATGCAAGCCATCATCATCTTTATTCATGTTTCTAGTGTTCTGTACAGCTCAAGAATTCTATGCCGCCAAAATGCGGGTTAATAGAGCGCTTGAAATACTTACAGAGGCTAACTTTGGCATTTTGTTCTGTGCTTTATACTGACTTTTATAAAAAAAAATAGCTTATAGGTTATTCAGAAACAGATGGAACATCCTGGAGTAGCATGCCAGGCCGACAACTAGGCAAACCTCTCGTGTTTCATTGAAGTCCTTCTCCAGGTCCTCCTAGAACATCCTTTGGTGCACAAGGATATCTCGTCCGCCGAGTGTTTTAGTATTTTAAGTGTAATTTTTCTTCCTGAAGTTTGTCTATTTTTCGCACTTACCGACGGTTGCAGCAGCCCTGTAGCTTCATTCTGGCGCAAGCAATTTTCCTGCTGCTATAAAGTGCACCACGTACTTTCCAAATTTTTGTTCCTCATTTTTATTTTTTCCATTTGTTATGGTCACCCTACTAACCGAAAGCAGAAGCACCCTTTACCTCCCGCAGTTACACCGTGCTTCATTGGCCTGTTTTATTTTTAAATGAAATGTTTATGATTGAAAAGGTGGTGCTAAACTTTTTTTACGGTGGAAGTGCCCACTTAGATACTTTACGTCCCTAAGTATTTGACCGAGAATTGTAAATCTCAACTAGACAGGATCAAGAAAACAGGAGATGCGACGGCAAGGTGTTTGTTTGGACTATCTTCAAAGCGCCCCCAAGCAATTGGACCATAAACGAAAACTCGTGGTTCGGACAGCCAATAAATTTCTCCCTCTCGCTGCAGTCTCAAGCTCAATGTGACTTCCTTTCTGTGAACGACCACCTTCGCATGCGTCAGCCCCGAAGGACACTGCGCTCTGAGGCTAAGAACCTACGCGCCCGCTAAAGTGATCCACCTTGAATGGCACCGCTGCCATTTCTCGCGATGCGCAGTCTTTGGTGCCTCATCCAAGGGGCAGTAAAGAGATGCCAATTCCGACGTGCCACTGCGACCCATGCAGCTTTCAGCCTCCGTTTTACGCCTGGGTTTTGATGCCATGCATGAAATACGACCTATAAAACTTGAAACCTGCGATTTAAACTCTCTTTCAAACTACGGTCTGAAGGACTTCGTAAAAAGGCCACATCCTTCAATAAAACGAAACTATATTGTATACCTTTAACGCAAGTGAAAGCGTCTACTAACGTTCCATGCCGCTACTTTAAATTCGCGAAACTGAGATAAATGGGCTCTACTATGCTTTTTGTTGAGGATGATATATTCGCTGCAGTTGACTGCAGCATGTCTTTTTGCTGGCCTTTTAGTTGCAATCTATGTTTTGTGGTGTTGGACGTTTTCACAAATTTTTCTTCATTGATTATTTTTGTTTTTCTTTTTCCGGACACGCGGTTTGATCTCTAGAGAGCCGTAAATCTTTCAAGCTTCGTTTAGCAAGCGGCTTTTTTTTCCATTGGGATGATCGTATCAGCGTTGCATACAGATATACCGCCCGTGTCTCGGCTTTATTCAGCGGCTGCCTGCCAGCTCTAGTTACTCCTTATTTACGTACTGTTTTCTTCATTTCTTTCTCTAAGAAAGAGCAGAAACGGTCGCATAACTGGTCTACTTCTGCCAGTCCAGGAATCTGCTATTGGCTTCGCCCGCTACGTTCCTTCGAAAAGAATTTCACCTGATGGAGTAAACAACCTTTTCGTAACCATGTGTGCTATGCGCTTTACCAGCTAGAAACATCGTAGACTACAAAGTGCACTGAAGTCGAAAACTACAATGTTTATTTCTCACAACAAGGTGTACTGAGCAGGTAGGCTTGAGAAATAATAGGGGCTGGGGTATAACGACAGTGCCTGCACTCGAAAGAGCGCCCCACATCTGATCATGAAACGCTAGTATGCATGGTCGTAAATTGCAATTGGGGGACGCAAAGACGGTTGCTGTATAGCTTTGTGCTTTCGCTTTTTTTTTGCCGCTGTAAAAGTCTTAATGTTAATAAACTTCTGTCAACTGCACTTACTTCAACGAACAAACTTTACATATTTTCCTGGAATTCTTCCATCTCTGAGCGCAGGTAAATGACGTTACTCAACCCAAGTACACAAGTATAACGTCGAATTTTGGAGGCTGTCGGATCTGAGAGTTTTTTTAAACACAAGACAGAATGCCGAAGCCAATGTAACGGTGCTTACATCGGAGAAATTTCCATTTGCAGCTTTACATGTTTAATTAATCGAATCAATGAGAGAGAGCCAATAACTTTTGCTGAACACAAGAAAATGTTAAAGCTGCCCTCTTTAAGAGGACGTCTTTATCATTTCAAGCCCGGTCCAGAAAACCCGGGCGCTCTGGCTCTCGATGTCCGCTGCCTGCAGGGTCTCCTCGCTAAGGGGAGAATGAATCAAATATAATGAGAAACTTGCTTTAACTTTTTTGCTACTTCCTTCCTATCGCCGTTACAGAACTTAGTGACTTCATTTTTGGTGCATAATTTGTGCTCATATCATGCTCTCATTCAGGCTACTCCATTGGCGTGTCGCATCTGTAATTAGGAAGAATCAATCGCTCGGGGAAGATCGACTGCTTGCAATTTGCCCCAATTTTTCAGAAGAAACGTAGTCTCCTCGAACACAAAACGCAATCGAGCCTTGGACATTAGCTTGCATGAATGCTTTCAAGAAGAAGCATAGAATGTCAAGTTTGTGCAGCTTTTTCGGTATGTTGATTGGTTTCAAGTAATATGGCTTTAAAACTACCAATAAAATTTGTTCACCATTTTTCCAACTAAAAATTTCCTTTCTTACTGTGCTCCGCGGGAGATCGTCTTCGTTGTCGTTATCGTTTTGTCGGATTTTCTTTCCTGCACCTTCGTATTTGTATAAGTTAAGAATAATAGTGCTTTGCAACCACTGCAATCACGCGAGGAGTCGTTTGTCAGGGCACAGATATGTAAGAATTTTGGTATATACATGACTTCACTCCAGGGTGTCGCATATCTGAGCTTAAATATTTAAGCTTGGTGACGCTCCCGTTCCAGTGTTTTTCAGGCGATTTATAAAAGTAAATGCAAAGCTGAAGTAGAGGAGATAAGAATGAAAAACGAAATGAGACTTTTTCTTATAGTCGCGCCAGAGTATTTTTGGGTTTTACATTCCTTGTTCTCCCGGGCTCCGCCTAGGTAACAAAAAGGCCAACCTAAGCAGAGAAGGGGTTTAGTACAAATGCCGTGTTTCGAGAAGGCATTAAACAATGCCACGGACAAAAGACCATTCCAAGGTGAGCTGATTTCTAAGGCTTATTAGACAGCAAAGCTTTCTACTTCGGGGCTCGTCACTGTAGTTTAGCTCCGCCTTAGAGAAAGTTTTTCCTTTCTCTCGAAAGGCTCAAGAGCAGGTGAACTCCCGACCATAAAACGTCTGTAATCACCACATTTATCATTCGTCGTTTCAAATCCGTGTTCGCTCACCCCTTTTTTTGCACATTCGTTTAATATCCCGACCTAAAGCCCAAAGGCTGAGTGCAATTGTATTAGTGCAGGTCTCCCTACATAAACCGTCCGCCTTTCCATCTATTAGATCCACAAGCCTCTTATTTAAGTGCCGCTTTTTCCGGACAGCTTTAAAAATATATTGCCTGGTACAGCGTTTTATCTTTTCTACCCTGCTTCACGCTTTCTGGTACTCTTATAAAAACTTATTTAATGAGGCGTTCAACAGTCTCTTAAGGGAACAGCAGTTTACAATTTGTAGTGAGGAGCTGAAAGTGGCAAAGGAATAAGTGTAGTTAAGGCAGGTAGTTACCGCAGATCCAGATAACGAGAGAGAAATACCTAGGAGAAAATGAGTGAGATGGAGCACATTTGACAGGTTCTCTCAGATCATGAATCGCTGTTTACCAATATCCCTCAAGAGAAAAGTATATGACAGCTGTATTCACCTATGGGGCACAAAAGTGGAGACTAACAGAAAGGGTGCCACTAAGTTAAGGACAACAAGGCGAGCTATGGAAAGGAAAATGATCGGTGTAACGTTAAGCGACATGAGAGAACAGAGTGTGCCGGAAAGCAAAGGCAGGTTAATGGCATCCTAGTCTAAATCAAGGAGAAATGGGCACTGGCACGCCATTTATTGCGAAGGGAATTTGAGGTAGTAAAATTTTTATGGGCGTTAAAGGCAGTGGACTGGGTTCCAAGAGAAGGCAAGCGTAGCAGGGGGCGTCAGAAAGCAAGGTGGGCGGATGAAATTGCGACGTTTGCGGGGATAGGGTGGCCTCAGCTGGCAAAGGACAGAGTTTATTGAAGAGATATGGGAGAGGCCTTTGCCCTGCAGTGGGCGGAGTCAGACTTACGGTGATGGTGATGGAAACAGTGTTTTGATGGATGCGCCCCGTCTCATTGATTTCATTCATTTTTGCATAAGCGCGAATGGTTCCGCTGTGATTTGTGATGAACGTTTCAATTAGCGTTCACCATTTTAGCCCGATTCAGGACAAAAGCTCTCTGAGGGGGACTTCATATATAACTAGATTAAACAGCGCAACGGAAGACGAGACAAGAGAAGGACAAACACGTGCGCTGGTCTTTGTCCTTTTCTTCTTTCGTCTTCCGTTGCGCTGTTTCATATAGTTCATCAAAAATGTACCAAAAAGCCCGTATTTGCCCTCTTCTGGACTTCATATAGCCTTAGCTTGTGCCAACCGTGGCCTGGGTTTCAAATAAAAAATTCCAGTCTTAACTCTTGACTTAAAATAAGAAATGAGGAAAACTTATAATTGGACTTTATCGACATATTACCACAATATAACAACAAATGTGCGATATTAACTGAAAGCGAACATCTTATAAGCAAGAAGAGTGAAAAATAATTATCCGTGTAACCATGATCTGCTGATTTCGTGAGTAAACAGCGGTGCATGGACAGTTTTTCTGGGCACTGATTCTAGGGGCCAGATTACACACCGCCATTCACATAAAAACGGCAATAACGGAGTCTTTTTCGCTGTAGACATCACAAGTTTTAAACGAATGGAGCGATACTTTTATGAAACAATTCTCTCAGAAATAAACCGCTCTTTTGCTACCGGACATATTGCAACACGTCCAGAAATAGCCACGGAAAGTATTTTTCAAGAAAAAAAATGGATTATTGGCCTGTATTGTCCCTCTTATATGTCTTTCTTATTCCATATTACCGTTCCTCCTAGAAGGGCACTCCTGAACCATAGTACGCTTTCCAGATGGACAGCACTCAGCAAAAAAAGCCCCAACTGAGTCACGTGTGTGCATGTTTTCTGCCGTTGTCACACGGGTACTTTCAATCCCGACTAAGTCCTATCCCATAAAATGCTTCGAACTGGCTTGTCATGCAACGTTGCCGTAAGGTCCTATTCAGTCCATATCGCACACTGAGTTGTGTAATCTATAACTAAGGTGAGTTTAATTAAGTATCTGAAGGCAACGGGCAGCTTTTCGCATTTAAATAGGGGCCTGTAATTTTTTAGCTATGCGGAAGTGGGCAGTTCAGTCGCCGAATAGTTTGTTTCCTGAGCAGGAAGGTAGCGCAAGCTGTTTTACTGAGATTGAAAATCGTGAACGTGATGCTGCAATCAGCTTGGTGCCTAGGAACGTCGTACGCAATCACGATTTAAAATGGTCGTGTGAAACCCTACGTCGTTATTGATTTCGATCCTAGCAGACAGCGTTTTCCTATTCGAGTTTGTTCATGTCGCCTTCATCGTGAGTGTGTCCTATATTTTTGCAGCCGCGGAATATCTGGCGCCTCATAGTAGTTAATTGCAGTACTTGCATGATGTGTAACTCGCATCAGGTGCGCATGTACGCATGTCGCATGTACGCTTGCCCCCTAAGATCAAAAATAAAAAAAATTATTGGTGAAATTTAGTTACTTAATTGCCTAATTATTGGTCCTTATGATGTCATAATGTCCACCATGCTGTACACTTCAGCTCAATGTACTGCGCAAACCTACCTGTCATAGTTCTAAAATAGCAGTTTTAAGTTGTTTACAAATATATGTTCTTAAGCTCTCAGAGCTCAGGCTCAACGGTGGCGTCCCGTGCTTCCAATATCACTGTTCATCGACGGTTTCTGTTTCGGCTAGCGCGATCCCATTTCCCCGATCTGAGCATTATCTGGTTCAATGACCCTCTGCCATTGTCCTTCTGTGAGCTAATAAATCATGCGAAGAAGAAATTTACTGACAAAATGCAAAAAAAATAAAACAAATCTTCGCAATATGAAAGAGAAGCTGTTTAACACTGTGACAAAAAATAAAATCTTCGCGGTACTCTTCACAGGTTCACCCAAATATTTTCTGTATGTGTGTGTGTGTGTGGGGGGGGGGGGGGTGGCTTCGTTTGTAAGCCACTTCTTTCAACATCTTTGAAATGAAACCTTCTGCTGAGCTCAATATATGAGACACTGTTATCTCTTCCTGCTTTAATGCTTGCTTGGTTTGAACGCACTCAGTGCAATTGCTCTCATCGTTTCTTTGCTGAAATTTACAGACCGCAGGTGCTTGCTGTTCGAGATCAGAAAAGCGCACACAGGAACTCGCGAAGCACGTAGAGAAAATCAAACTTTTTTACGCATGCCAAAGCAGGATTCCCTTCAACCGGATTCATCCCCGTAGAGCCTAGCAAACTCAGTGGCGCCACAACTTTTCCTTAAAGCAACCTGCGTTTAAGCTTCCACAGCAAACTGCGCGCAAGGCCCCGTTTGCTGGCGATGGCTCGAATAGGGCATATCAAAAAGCACACAAACACAGGTGTGTGCGATAAACGCAGAGGAGGGCGCGACTGGGTTTTCTGGGCATCGGTCTTGCTTTGTTTACTCTTCCGCGAACATTTCTTTCTCGGCTCTAGTAACCAGGGATTAAATCTCTGCAACGCTTAGCTCATAGCCACATTGATGCGCCAGAACGGTTTGGGTGAAGAGTGGAATGTGGGAAGAGTGCTGTTGTTTTGGCTTACGTATAAATAAGCCTCGCTTATGTCCGTCGGGCTGTGTCGCCAAGTGAGCACTACCAATAAGTATTAAGTCATCAGGGCTGATCTCTCTGCGAGAAATGAATTCAAAATAAAATTTAACGCATTAAGAATAGCCGGCGAGGCCAAAATGGCATGTCAAGATGATTATTGGGCTACAGTGGCAATGAACTAAGGGAAGGTTGGAAGAGACAGGTTGCACATCAGCTCATTTCTAGTCTATCTGTTCGATAGTTACTGCAGCTGTATCGAATACTTTAAAGTAATGCAAGCAGCCTAACTCGAAACCTTACTGAGTGTGATTTCCAATAAATCGGTCGTCATCTTTTCGTTTTCTTCCCCTCCAGTGCATTTCAATAATGTCTTGGTCGATAGTGGATGTAATGTCTAATACTGAACTTATGTCATATCAACATGACCAAGATGAAGGCTCATTATAACCGACCTTAATCGCTCAGAAATGTAGGGCCACAAACCAGAGGAATGTTTCAGGAAAAGGCTGCCCACTATCTATGCTTTGATTGTCAACGTGGAGCGTGGAATGGGGTTCCTGCTTCGGGTTCAGCGGGGCGAGACCGTGCAGCCACAAATGGCGATCAACAGAGAGTGCGACGCAGTGAGCTCAGAGCGGCGCCCATCGGGAGACTCGCGGCCGTTGGCCCGGGCCTCCGATCCGACCGGAGTTTGCGTCCTACGAAGTTGGGAGAAGGAAGAGGACGGAGAGTGCTCCAGACAGGACTAAAGGCGGAGAGGGCGTGCTAGAAGTAGCGGCGCTTGGGCCACGCCGGGCGTGCCGCAGCCCTGACACTTGCAGCGCCGGTGCCGAGGGCGCCAACAATGGAGAATCGATGATCGGTTTTGTTGGGCAGAGCGTGATAGCACAGAGATGCGGGAAAACGCCGATGTTGTGCCCGCAGAATTGTCTACGCGAACAAAGGACGGAAGGCCATAACATAGTTATACTTGGTTGGCCACGGATTTCTGAGGTATGGGAGTTCTGGATTCTTGTACACCCTCCTTACATTGGTTGTTTTTTGTTCTCAAGAGATAAATGGCATACCAACTGTGGGAAGCATCCAAGATGCAATTTTCCGGCCAGGAATATCCCGAATGAAAAAACTGAGCATCTTCATGTATATTACTGGGACTAGTACATAGCGCTTAGTATTAGGTAAAAGCAGTTTAAAATTACAAAGACACAAAGAGGGTCATAAAACACCATGAAGGTGAGCAATCAGCGGCCTGCCTCTTAGAATTAAGTACTAAACTTATTTTTGTAACTGTTTGCACATACAAAATACATAATATTGTCCAGTCAATTGAAGAGAAAATTTGCTGCCAAGTTCAAAATACGCAGCGTCATTGTTTAGTTGAAAAAGAGGAAAATTCGTTATTTGAGCACTGCAAATTCAAAATAATTAAAATACCCAAATATAAGCGAGCAGGAAAGTTACAGTATGAGCTAGTAACTATATTAAAAATTCTCGTTCTCTTGTTTTCATACATTCTGTTTTGGAGTCAAAACTGCATTTAATTGATAAATTCAATACTCATGTTAGGCAACAAAACTCCAAGTGAACAATAAGCATGCTGTTGCTAAGCCAGGTGATTATTTTCGACTGCATCCAGACTATGTCCGACTAGAACCCGCTGTTAATCTGGATAATTGATAGAAATATTCTGGAAGAATTTGGGATGAAACAAAATCAGAAGGCGAACTACACAGACGCAAAGGTTGCTGAGTAAGTGCACTTGCCCAAACAATGTAGGAGCTTCGGCGGCGCGCAAAAAGCAAGCACAGCCTCGGATGCAAAAAGTGGTGCCTAAAATTTTGTGTCCCCAAGCTTCAGCGTTTTCCCGTAATCTCTTTTCAAGGCGTTTCTTCTTAATTCTCCCCATTTGTTCAGAACGCTGCCGGAACGGCCTGAGCTTTCCTGGCGGTCAGTGGTGTTCACGTTAAGGCTACCAACACTGATGCTTCTTTAAAATGCGTGTAGAGGGTATTATCGCTCGAAACTGGCAAGTGTTGTTACGAGAGCAATATTGTTGCAAGAAGAAAGAGAACAATCATCTGTGTTTTTTGTTCTCATTAGAACTCTATTGTTGCTGTTGCAGTTCTGAAAGTTTCAAGCACCGCACGATCTGCAAAAATAAAGTAAAAAAAGTAAGCGCGCATCACCTATTGTCGGTTTATTACCAGGAAGTCGCTTTATATCTCGCCAAAGAAGCACCAAATGTCTGACACTAAGAGCTGCAAGAAAGAATAAAATGATTACGAGTAACTGCGCAGCACATAATATGGTAAATTCCCGATCACTGGTGCATACCTCGAGTTCATAGTTGAGCGATTTCAAGGTGGAAAAATATCGCGAAAGAAAGAGAAAAGTCGCGGCAAGTCACTTTACTCTAGCTCTCCTTTTTTCTTTGCGATGTGGCAATATGTGGTTCTAGAGGATTCCACTAATGGAAACACTCCTTTAAAAGGTAAACTCTAACCATGGAACGTTTACAAGTGTACGTAACACAGGCGAACCCCTGCATGAAACTCACAGCCTAACTTTTTTAAATAACACTTGAACAGAAACTAGCAAAAGCAAGGATTTGTCTTTGTGTGAGTTACTGTAAAAGCAGCGATTATTTATGTTTTAAGGCGACAAATAAATGAACTTTCACTTTTCCTCTGACATAGGGGCGAGTGGCCAGGAATACATCTCATTTGTATTAAAAAAGGTTTATGGAGACTAGAGAGTTTTGGATGAAGACCAGAAGGCAGCGGCAAGGCAGCCATCTAGGCGGCATCAGTGCGACGTTGACTTGTATTAAAAACGGCGTTTCAGCAAGCAGGTCTCGCGCAATGGACAGAACCGTCTTTCTCCTTGTCGACGGTTGACTGCACTGAGCCCGCGCTGGCCTCCAATATTACAAAGGAAACAAACTCTTGTTGATCGATTATTGCATGCTAGGCACCACCCTACTATTAACTATCTATTAAACCACATGCCATCAAACGTTCATTCTGCACAAAAGACGAACACGTGGATCCTTTTTTAGACGCATGTGTACGTGCTCAACAGAATCAAAGACATGAAATCTGTATGGGACTAAAGAAGGTAGTGCTCCATTGCAAGCTGTCTCTTCTTAACGATGTCCATTCAAATATGCTTCGTGTTCGGTCGGCATACCTGCTACGTTAACTCGGCGATTCCTGCCTGGGCTCCAGAACACAAGGCCACGAAGTGTAATCCGAGAGCGGTGACCAAATTTGAATTGAAACGAAGTGCCAAAAGCACCCGTGCGCCATGAAACGGCAGTGCACAGTAAAACCTTGGCATGCTGAAGATTATTTTAAAGTCTTCCACTGCGGTGTCAGTTTTAGTTTCATTCAGCACGTATCAGTCGTTTCTTTTCTCTGACGCAAAAATGAGAAGATCCGCGTATATTTCATCGTAACCGGGGAACCACCGTACGCTTGACGATATCTATTAAATCACAGCTGCAAGAATACGTATAACAGTACCTCTTGCTGGGCTACTTGGTTTAACATTGTGTAACAAAAGTAAAAACAGCGCTAATTTTTACACAAACCACACAGAAAGAACCGACAGGACAGCGCCCGTCCTGTTTGGTCTTTCTGTGTGGTTTGTGTAAAAATTAGCGCTGTTTTTACTTTTGTTACACAATAATGCGTATCCCCTCATCGCCATAAACTGCCATGGAAAGTTCCTGTCACGCGCACAAGTTATGGCCGCCAACGCGTGGAATACACACTGCCCAACACACTCAATGACTTCACGAAGCAAGATATAGACATTACGGCACTCAGCAAAGATGTCTCAATGCAGTTGTTCGTTAACGAACATTTGTGTAACTTGAGACTGCTCTTTTATACTTTCTTTTTCCCTGCGATTTTTTTTTTGTCTAGTAAAATGAACAAAAAATGAACTATTGCAGTGCTTTCATTGTTGCCAAGGTGGTTGGAACTTTGTCAAGCTGCTATTGTGCAACATTTTCTGCTACCCACCTTTTTGCCATGTATAATATATTCAGGTAAAAAACTAACAATATAGTAATTAATAAATCAATCAATTAATTACCACGTCGCCGTAGACTTCATGTAAAGGCGCATCTATTCGGCGGCACTCGCGACTGATCTCATGACAAAGGAATACGGGATACTGGCGCCACACAAATTCGCTACAGCACTGCCAGTTAGCGACGAGACAATAGAGAGTTTTAGCATTGCAGTTACCCATTAGTGTAGACGCACACCGAGTTAACGTGTGCCTTCTGCTCACGAGAACTAGTAGCTGCGGGCGCCACCTTGCTCCAGTGCATGTAAAAGCGGTTTCTCAGTCTACAAACGTTAATTCTGCAAACGCCTAAGCTAATGCTGAGTCATTGGGCGTTAAACTTTCTTTTTGCAATAATGTCTATAAATTTTTTGATGCACTCTTACAGCACTGCATTCCTCTCCAGGGTGCCTTGAACGCTGGGCATAACGTTGCCGCGAGCTGCCCTCATGTGTACTGGTAGATTCATTTATCACGCTCGTTGTTATAGCCTGAACGGGTTAGGGTGAGAGACGCCGGACTCTCTCGCTGCTGATGAGACTTTCTCTTGCGGCGAGACTGGGGTTCATTACGAGAAATGCCAGCCTTTCTGGTTTGCGAACAGGTGCCGTTTTCCCTGATGTTTTTGTTGCGCTGTGTGAAAAGGGGTCGAGATGGGAATGGTGTTCCTGTAAGGAAGGCAGACTGTCGAATGGCGCTGTACGCAGCCAGCGTTTCACCACAGTAACACAAGGACGCCGTATTGAACCACAGCTTGCAAGACACTTACAATAGCTCTCTCGTTTGACATTGTCGTATCAAATCTCCAAGAGCAGCTAACGGAAGCCGGGTGCTCAATATTAATGAACTCCTACGCTGTAGAAAAAAAATTAATCCGGCTTTCCTTCGGAGGGGAATAACCTTAATACAATATCCTTTAAGGAAAGCCGACTGCCAACCTTTCACCAACGCTGCGGACGTTGACCAACTTCTCCGTTAATATAAACTTTTCATCGTACTTCACTGCCAGAGCTTCACTGCACATAATCAGTAGTAGTGACCGAAAAACGGAAAAACAAAATAAGAGGAAACATGACAGGGCCGAAGAAACCTTCGCAAGAAAATGGCTCTGCTGTAAATTTGCGCTCACGAAGGTAGCCTTATAATATTGTATGCTACCTAGCGTATTTATTGGCAGTGCCGAGTTCCTGTGTTCTTTTTCTTTTTCTTTTTTTTTTGGGGGGGGGGGGTGCGGGGGTGGGGGCGAACTAAATAAGCAGCGGCACTGTGAAGTTTATGCCTTCAGTACAGCACACAAGGCCATAAACCTCTCGGGTACGGTAATGAGGCAGTTTATGTATCTGCAGGACTTGTATGTGTAGTAAGCTGTTTTGCCCTGCTCGAAGAGAGGTCCTAAGTAACTCAGACTTTGTATTATCTCTAGCCTGAACCGTGCGCCTTGAGAACGTCTGTCGTGCATTAACGCTGCAAAGCCTCATGGTACGCGTCTATCGATTGTAAAGTTAAAAGGCTCCTCGCGTGCAGCCGCCAACGAACCATGCAAGTGCAAGAATGAGCAGCGGCTTGCACTTTATACCGTACTCTGCAACTCATTTCGCCGATTTTTTATTGGGACTATAGATAGGCATGTTCGCACATCCCATCAGCGCCTTAGAGATTGCGTATGTTCTACGCTAAGCACGAGCAATGAACACATGTAATACTATATATGTATTATGGTCAGCCGAAGCGCCGAGTGCCACATTCGGCGATTGTCACAGCTGTTGCGCTGATCATTTCTCTTCATTACGTGGCTTAATTTAAATTAGTACGGCAACTCTACTTCCTCAACGAAGTCCGTGGCCGTAACAGTACAGAAACTTTCGACGACATCATGGCGGAAAGCAGTCTTGCCGCTAGCATTACTTGAAATTGTAGAGCGTACAAATCTCTCGTACACTTCTGACTTCCGCATTTTCTATACGCGCAATGACAGAGCTGGTTGATGTAACGAACTGAGCATGCCTCCGTTTAACGTGACTTTTAAATATAATCGATACCAGCGTCTATTCTTTCAGAGCGCTTCCACGTTGATGAAACACTGCCAGCCGCGAGTTAAGTAATTAGCAGACTTTGCTACGGAAGAAAAAACCCGGATGCAAAGAAATATTCCTTGGATCTGTGCAAAGCTGACTGAGGATTGCGTGAGGGTCTAAGATCTGAACAAAAATAACGTGCCTTCTGTTTTACTGATCACGCACTTAATAAAAACATATGTACTGTTCACCGGATTTACTCTTGGGCTTTTATGTGCGCCTGGGTTTAATTGACCAGCGTTCTAAATCTATCCAACCGGTTAACTATAACTTTCTTATTCACCCCTCCGAACTTTGCACTTCCAGTGAGGCTATAGAGCTTTCAGGTTCCAGCATGCAGAGCACGCAGTAAAGAGTTCCAGTTTGAATTCGTGCTGTTTCTACTCAGTTAAAGATCTCCATCACATGGTATAAAATAAACTCCTAAAGCTGTTCCCTTGCCTGAAAGGCTGTATCTTATGGCAGCGACTTGTCGCTCCTGACACTGGCATGCCCGAAGTAATATAATAAAGCTTTAGTCTGTAGGTGTGGGAGGTAGGGTTTTGGCACACTTGATTTTTTTCATAGATTTCCAGAGGTCAAATTTGTATTCTGCGCCATGACAGCTGTCATTCAATTCCTGCGCTTTCAGGAATAAAACAGGACAAAAGAAGGAAATGACACACGTTTATATGCAGGCGCCACTAACAGTTGCTAGTGCTTAGCACCACATGTTTTGGCAAGCAGCGTTATGGGTGCCGTTACATAAACAGAAATTAGTAAAAAGACACGATAATCCTTGAATTTAGGGTCTCAAAGAGCGTGTCTGTTATAACGAGCTGTCATTTTTTTTCCTTTTACAATGCACACGAAGATATCATTAACATATCTCGACGCAAAGGCGGCGTCTTTGGCTTCCAGCGTCGTGTTTAACTCCCTGTTTCCCCTTGCCAGAAACAAATCACAGAAAGTCGGCGCCGTCGATGACCCGAAAAATATGCCACCTGTTTGAGCGTAAGCCTGATCTTGTAGGTCATCTTAAGTGCTTTCAAGTAGAAGGCCCAAAATTAATCAATGCTCTTGAGACTATTATTGGGCATTTGAAAGTGCAGTGTTTGAAAAGGTAGAAAACAATAAATGCAGCCATTTGTGGAGTCTCAGCCATTTTTTTTTTGTTAATGAAGACGCATAAGGAGGGAAGCCAGTTCAGAAGGCTGAGGAACGTGACAGAGGAAGAGTTCCTTCCTTGGACAAAAGCGTCTTAATGTCCGCAGTGTGGGCTAATCCTGACAAAGGTCATTAGAGAGTTTTAGCATAGCGGAGACGCACTAGCGTAGACGCATACTGGTTTACCGGACGCCTCTTACGCACGCACAGTGGCATGAGTGAGGTCACATGGGGCCAATGCGCGTGTCCGGCCGGCATCCGGTAAACCTGTATACGTCTACGCTAGTACGTCTCCGCTATGCTAAACCTCTCTTATACGTTCCTGAATGAATTCGTGAAGGTTGCATTATTATCGATCCAACTAGGACAGCGCTTTTAGATCGCACTAACTCAAGAGATATTTCAAGCAGTGGAAGTGAGCATAAACGAATACAAGTGCATCCGGTTCCAAAGGTTGGAGAAAGCGTCGCCAACTTTGTTGAAGTTCTGACCTCGTATTTGGAGCACCTTTATGTGGCGTACGATAGCCAGGTACACGCTCAAAAATATATAACCTTCATCAGGCGGTCAAAAACATATATTATGTGTGTCTGCTTACCCGGAAAAAGGAAACCGCGCTTTCCACGCAAAAAAAAAAAATCGTCAATGTCTTACGGTAGGTTGAAGACTTGTATAGTTTTCTCCTTCCTTATACCATCGACGAAAGCAGAAAGAAGGAAATTATTAGCCTCCTCAAGGAGGCTCACAACGGTTTCCAGGCCATGCAGGAGCTGCCCAAGACCAACATCTCCAATTCTTAGACCTTCTGTTAATGTGTTGACCTGAGTTGCTCACTTGCTGCACGACCTTGACAAATGCAAGAAGACAACGACTCCCGTGCATCTCGCAGTATTCGAAACTGCTGAACAGTTTAGGGGAAAGTTAAGCTCCGCCTATACATGTTCAACATTCTTGGACAACGATTTTGAATATTGTAAAATTGTGAGGTGCTAATATGAAAATGTTGAAGATGATGGCCCATTCTTCCGTAATGGAGCAAAATGTTTCTTTTGCATGTCTCCATCGCTTGCATCGAACTGTTAAGACTGCCAAAAGAACCAATCAAGAACAGTTTTGACGATAGCAAAAACGTTAAGACCAAAAACATCAAGCCTGCCGACAGGAGATTTGTGTATATATTGATTGCTATAGTGAAATCTTAGAATATATGAAAATAATTGCGTTCATTATTTCCTCCGCTTTGGAAAATGTTTTTGCCCTGAATTTTCGCGTATCAGTGCGGTGAGACTGCGCCAATGCCTCCATTCAGCAGTTTCTCCTCACCCAGAGTCACTGTTCTTCGTTCAGATGTGCATTCACACATTTATCACAACTGTCACAACACAGTTTCCACATTCTTGTCTCTTAACGCTTCCATACTCCCGTTTTCCGTAAGGAAAACTCGAGCGCGAAATTCTCGAAGTGGTCCTCATTAATATGCAAGAGGATGATTGCATCAGAAATCCTTCTGTCTTTCTTATGCAGAAGGAACTAAGCTTCCTTTCGCAATGGTGCTAGAGCATGGCTTATATTTTGGATGTATATTTTTGATGACTGAGCTGCGCATGCTCTGCCATCTTTTCCTGTGAGTCTGTTTCCTTCATTAAAGCACAGTTGTTCGTCCAGTCATCGTCTGTGCCTCGTATCTTCACTGTGTTCCGTCTTTTGATTGTTTTTTTTTTTAAGAACAAGTACAAACTGAACAGATTTCAACTCTACTTAAATAGAGGTTTTTTTTGTAGCCCAAGCTGTTAAAGCCTCGGTTTTCGGCCTCCATGTAGTAGAGGTAGTATTCCGCGTTTGAGTGCCCAACGTCTTCGATCAAGTGCACGCCTTTTGCACATATCCGGTGAGTTAGACCATAGTGAATGGCGCCGAAATATTATATATAATATTCGCTCACTTAATACAACCTATTATGTTTTTGGATTATGCAGCGAGAGCTTTTTATTGTCTTGACTTCGGAGATCGCGTCTGCTTGATGTGCAGAATGGAGTCGAGAAGGTTAACGAGTCAGTGGAGGAGGCAAGGTAGGTGCACTGAGGAGAGGCGCCAGAATGGAGGACTACGAAGAGGTGAAAGAGTGAAAGGAGAAGACAAAGGAAACTAGGAGGGGGGATGAGACACGCCGAGGTGGAAGGGAGACGACCGCGCATTCTCAGTCTCCGCCTCCGGGCAGCTCAGGTAGCAGCGCTGCTCTTCTACGGGGTCAGAGAAAAGCTACTTCGGCTGCGCTAGCGCGCTCGGGTGGCTGCGTCTATGGGAGCGCGCGGAGATCCTGATGCCGCGTGGCGCATGCCGCTTCCACACCCGCAGAGATTTATCATAAAGGAGACGCACACATTTGCCAGCATATCATATCACGGGTTCCCTGCTACGCATGCGCGGCAGAAGCAGGCAGGTGAGCGGCGCAAATGGCTGACGCGCACTTGTCTTTGTATTGGAATAGCACGCATTCCGTAATCTTGTATTGCTTCACGCTAATACGTCCCCGTTAAGCTGTACCATCACCTCAGGTTGTATGCAACAACTGCGAGAACCCCGACCCTTGTCTTGACAGTAATGAATGTATTATCTTTGGATCAAATGCGACATTCACTGGGACCGCTCTACTCGGTTGGCATCCAATCTTTTAAATCTCCGAGCCATATATGCACCTTGATCAGTTGCGGAAATGGAGACATTTCGGTACAGCTCCAAAACAGATTGGAGGTTCGTCGCCGTAAATGTTGCGACAGTCCATTGCCCAGCGTTAGAAGAATGCAGTTGAAGCACTACGTGATATTCCGAGAACCCGTGACCTATGAGCTGCAGTGCGGGGTGAAACTGGGAGAGGGGAGTCATGGAGTTCAGTATGTCGGAAGCTTGGAAGCAAACAGCTTTGATTCTTTCGCGCACATGACTGGCGCCATTTTGTTGCATGTATGCACGCAGTGCACATCCATAGTAGTCCTTCTTGACAAGCTAATGCCAGGCATGCAGTTGAAGTTCCGGGCTCATAAGTAAACGGAATATGATCTGCTGCAGTCATTTGTAATTTACGCAGATGTCAGCCTTTTAAAGACACGACTTTTTTCTTTAGTATCAAAAACAAAGCGACATAAAGCATAGTTTTTTATTAACAATTGACGATATAAAAGCAGGACACCACTGTTTTTGTTCTTGCATGCTATCATACAAGCTCTAGAATGTCCGTAAAAATAATATTGAAAATTATACCCCCTAACAGTATTTTCTTGCGCAGAACGCTATATGAAGAGACCGACGCCAGGCATCTTACGCAGTATATTTATGTTACGTTCTATGAATGCCTGTCAAAGGCTAGAAGTTAACTCGCACTCGAAATTTATTATAGCAAAGATATGTACGGGTCGAAGGAGACCGCAAGGGGGTGGAAGCAAGGTAAGCCGTGGGTGTTAATGGCCAAAGGAAGAGGTAGTACTTAATGTCGGTTCGATTGTTGCATCGGCAAGGGAGATTGAAACAGCGAAGCAGTAACTGTGGTTGTTGCGTCTACTTCAGCTGACAGCCCCCCCCCCCCCTCCCCCTGCCTCGTTTCTTGCTATTGGGAAAAGAGAAGTTGCCGCCTACAGATACATATAGCGGCGTCGGTTAGGTGACAAGCATTGCTTCAGATGTTCACCATGAATTCTTGATCCCTTTTTTCATTATTCCACTCTAAAGCATAATAGCTGTGTCTTAGGATACAGCTTCCCAATACAACAACGGTGGTTATAAGTAAGGTAACCAGAGCTCTCGCGGGTTTATAAATACCCGAATGCTAAATAAATTTAATACCCAGATTGAAGAGACGACCATAGCTTTGAAACGCCGCCAGTATATAAAAGTAGCTACGTACTCAAGCTTCTAAATACTGTTACAAGATGATGGCGTTGACGGAATAACGGTCCGCGATTGAAGTGCGAAGTCTAGCTTTTTGCGTTTAAAGAAAACGTCCCCAACTGCAATTCATCTCCACCTAGTGGAATTAAACGGAGATAGTGTGAGGTCAGAAACCAGGAGGGGTTTGAATGTCAGGAATTCAAAACAGACAAGACAGATGTGCGAAATGAGCAAAAGTTAGAGCGGCCAAGCATGCTCAGCTCAATGGGGCATAGTTTGGTGCGGCGCTTCCGATGGTATACATATTGAAACAGACCCCATACAGCCCTGATTGCGCACCAAGGGATTTGAATCTCTACGAACCTGGAAGGTCTCGACTTCAAAAACCGCGTTTTCAGGAGGCTGTGGTTAAGTGGCTGCTAAACCTGGAACCTAATTTCTTTTATGCCGGTTTCGACGGATTTGTCTACCTTTGGGACAAATGCTTTGATAACGGTCTTGGCTATATGCCAATGTAATTTTTTCGAGTTTCTTATTAACCTTGAGTACCTCTTTGATTTCCTGAAAAAACTTTTTCTCCCAGAGGATTTGTTACCTCAGTTTTTGAGCCACCCTCGTATAAAGCCCGATCTGTCGATTGTCAACACTATAATATACCCTACTCTTCGGGACGAGCACTCAATAAATATGTCCACAAGGACTCATGGATCCGCACTAATCAGGGTAACCACACCTGGTCACGAAGAATTTCGGTTCGATCTTTCTTGTCATTTATGGCACCAACTTAAAGTTTTCATTGTTGCTGAATGCTGTGAGTTATGCTAGAGTGAACTCTAGAGCTCTCTTTGGACAGTACTTTGGACAGTACCGTGGCCCGCTAAATGTAGGGCACACGTGTGGGTTTCAGATAAAAATTGTTTTCGCTGAAAAGTCGTCGTTACTTTGGACGGCGCAGGCTGTGCTGAGCATTGAGTTTTATTTTATTAAGATAGTCCGCTGTGCCGGTTAAAATATTCATTAAACCTCCACACTTCTGGTCTTGTTTTTACCGCGTCAAATTTCTTCTGAATAGTTTACCCCGCTCAAAGAGCGCACCTACCCAATTGTCCTAGGTTTTTGGTGGAAAAAAAGTGTATTCATTAAGGTTGAAAACAGCGCATTCAGAAATAAAAAATCCCCATTGGAATGGAACTTTTACTTCTTTGTTCACGGAGAAAAAGAGCTTGGTGAAGAAATTTTGTTGCTGGGATGCGCATCATTTTCCTTCAACTGTCGCAGAATCCTACTGAAACCAGAACAGCAGTTTGGCCTTGTTGGTTCTTCATTGTCAATTAACAGCGCAGAACGTAGCCGGGAGCACGAGAAGAGAAGGAGGCACAACGAGCGCTTGTTGTGTCGCCTTCTCCACTCGTGCTCCAGACTACATCCTGAGCTGGCATTCAAAGCCTACTGAACTGTTCCATACGAGTCGATCGTACGAAATTATGAGAGTGTGGAGTCTATAAGATATAAAAATATATGGACTTCCATACGTGTACGGTTTGGAGCTTATAAAGTTTCCATAAGATTTTCATAAAGCTTCCAGAAAATGTGCATGACGTCATATCGAGTCCGTAAGTTTCCATGAGCGATTCCCAACAAGTCCGCTTCGACTCTATACTGACTCCATATAATTCATATGGAAATACATGGAATTAGTGGACTTGCCTTATGAAAACTTTCAGCGGGGAAAAACTGGAGGTGCGCTTCTAGCAGTGGCTATGTTGTGGCCTGAATGTTTTTATGCCAGGCTATTCTTGTGGCAGCTCCATACGAACCTACCCGGTGAAAAAAAAATGCCGCCACCGTCTTGAAGATTTTGAAGTAACGAGCGTTAGCATTATTGGGCAAGCGTAAAACGAAAGTTTTCGCATCCAACGGGGTCAATGAAGAAAACCCTAAGAGGTTCGGAAATGCAACATAACTTTTCCACCTAGCGGAGCGATCGCCGCCTAGCGCCCTCTATCAGAGAAATTACGATGCACGTCTACCCGTTGTCGAGTTACACCCCCTCAAGATACGTCCCAAACGGAATTTGCTTCGTTTGGGGGGTCAAGCTCGGGCTAGAATTCGACTTGCAGTGCGATATGGTAACGCTTCAATTAGTAATTGCATGTATATAATGGTTGCCTATTATTTGATTGTGGTGTTATTATATGCCACAACAAATAGGGTTTTATTTTCCATACGAAATTCGGTATACAACTGTCCCTGAATGGGTGCCCCTTGTGGTCGGAGTATATATAGCGGAGCGAATGCATCCACCTTATTGTACCGTGACGACACCGTTGGCACGTGGCAGGTGGTTGTTTCTACAATGCTACAAGTCTCAATGTGAGATGTGCTGTTTTCTAGTTGCTCCCACAGATTGCGCTATGATCTCAGGGTGGCAGCAGACCCCACGCTATTAAAATTTATTTTTCCGATTTTTAGCCCAATGTCGTCTTTTACGAAGCCCTAAATAAATTTCTTGTTGAAATAAACTTGGTTACCCCCACTTCATGCTTCATCCATGAAGGCAGGTCTCCAAACAGCAGCTGTTTTAGCTCACTCCTCACGCCTGTCGTAAAAATGCGTTAATTGCCTGAATATTCTTCCCAGTATTTACACATGAAGTGTTTTGCCTTGTGCGCACGTAACATGCTAGCAACCACAATTGGTTTTAATTTTGTCAAGCAATTAAATTGCCAAAATTTTCATCAGTCTCTGCCATGGAAATAAGAAACAGGCTGCAACCACAATGTTAGCTAATGCCTCATTTTTTGTGTTTTTGAACAGATGAGGTTTTATTTTTTTCGTAGACTAACCAAAGAAACAAAACAGTAAAAATTGTCTCGAAGAAGCCCGCACTTAATTACATTCTTTCCAAGCAAAAGAAAGAAACATTACGGCAAAGAAAGGTAGTGATAGGGGTACTAAGTGAACACATTTATGTAATCACAGTCCCGTTGTGCTTGGCTACAACCTTTTGAGGAGCTGGATATACCTTTTAGCGAACGAAATTATTTTTTGGCGTTTGCGCGTTAAGTCCTAAATGCGAAGGATAATCACTGGTGTTTAGAGAGCGGGGGGCTAGGCACGCTATTAATAGCGCGCGCACGAAAACGAGCGGGCTAAATGGAAGTTAAGTGCCGTGGAAATCGATGGCAGCGGAGAGGAAAATTCTAACAACTAAGTGCCGCCCATGACTGCCCCTGCAGCATCAAGTGGATCCCATGGGCGGTATGCGCACGCCGCTCTTCAGAGTCAAAACTTCGGACAATGTTCCTCAAGGCTATTTGTTGTATTCACACAGCACCCTCTATCCGCCCCCTTCCGTCAAGAGCAAGATGGATGGCAGGGCTCGCCATAAACTATTCGGGCGGAGCAAATGCGATAAGTAAGCAAGGATGCACTCTTCTCCAAGAACCGCACAAGCAAGCACGCGAGCACGCGCTTTCTTCTCCAGAACAGAGCATGTTGATATTAAACGTTGTGGTGGCGTGAGGGGAGCACGCTGGTGTTTTCGCAGTCGCGAGCGACTGGGACGGCCAAAGGAATAGAGCCCCGACCAAATTGAAGACGTAACCCAGCGCTCCAGAGCATCGCTATCAGTCATTTCACAACAAAGAGCATCATGGTGTTTTGAAGCGAAAAGCTTCACTACGCGGGTCAGAGCCGAGCTTCGCGTGAGCCGAACTGGTTAGTTATGCGCATGCGCGAAAACGAGTGACGTCACGCGCAGCGCAGGTGGTCGCTCCTCGCCGCTGCCGCAGCCATCGCCGGACCTTTCGGCGCACCCGCGCGCTATTGCACATGTGCGTCATGTGCATGCGCAAGGAGGCTATATAATGCGCTTGCCAGAGAAAATGCGTGCGCACTCGACATGGAAGAGTCTTTCTACATACTCTGTAACAACCATAGAGCCACCGCTTGCTACTAATCGGATCACCAGGCTGCCTTTATGGCTATAGAGAAATTGCAAGACAATGTGTCCATGAAAAATAAATAAAGAAGTTTAATACTGTCGCTTCTGCGTCTAACTCGTAAACATATATCATTGAGTAACTAAGTCTACGCCTATAGATAAACAATGTATACAATACCAGGTAAGCTACGAAGCATAACCATGACGTCAAACCAAGCATGACTGAAGCTTTTCGCTTGTATTTCCAGGCTTAACCAGAGCTAAGCCACTGCCTGATTTTTTTTATTGGTGTCCTTTACACTGATACGCCATTCTGCACTGCACAGTGTGTGTGTTTCTCTTTAACGCACGTTTTTCAGGAGCAGCGCAAATCCAAACTCTTGCTTTTCTGTTGCGAATGGAAGAAATAGCAGTGAATATGTATGATATAACGAAGCCGGCACCAGCACATTTGCAATGTAAATTAATTTACGAAATTGCCTCCAGTTTTCGCACATTGAACGCTTGTGCTGAAAATGAACTTCTTTTTATCATCAAGTTGAGGTGAAGCTGATCTGTTTAATGACGTTGAACAAGTTAACTTGATTTCGACGACAATGCCATGCGCAGCGATACCATTTTGTAATTAGATAATGCGGGAAAGACAACTGAACCCACTTTCAAGTACGTATTTTTGACGTCCGATATTTCGAAACGTATAGCTGATTATGAAAATTTAAAAACCGGGTTCACTTACGATGTTGACAGCCATCAATTTCTCAATATACTCTTGTCTCTTGAAGTCAAAAATAAAAAGTTTATTAATAAATCTGACTAAGTTATTAGTCTAATTATTGATTCATATCAGCTGCATAATGTCGGCCTTGCTGTACAGTCGGCTCGGCACTTCGTACCAACGTATCTCTCAGAGTTCTCAAACGAAAAATCTGTAACGGCTGAAAAAAATCACCCTTTAGACGGTGGGTGGCGTACAACGTGCTTGAAGTTGCATTCACCTATTGAGCCAATTTTTACACCTAGCATACATGAGCTGGTACACCAGTATTGGCACCCTTATAAGGTCGAAAGCCAGGTGTAATTCATCCTGGCTTGTTTAAAAACAGGAACTGTTCATGTAGCAGCTATTAAAGTATGAAAAATGATCATGCCACAAGCATGCACAGAAGTTCACCGCAAACGATTAGTTCACGAAAAAAATAAAAGAGCGGGAAAAAGAAAACAAGGGAATACAGCACGCAGTAACCCGCACATATGTTTGCCCCGCTTAGCCTAGTGTAATGAGGCCTTTTTGTGTGGTCTTCTTCATGTCGGAATAATTATTTGGTTGAGGTTTCGCGGTGTGGAAACGTGGATAATTAATCATTCAATCTTTATTTCAACATTGTGATGTTGAGGGGCACACTCAAAAAGCCAAGTGACAAGCGTAAGCGGTTATGATGATGGTATGCAGTAAAAAAGGTAAGAATGCGGACATTTCAGAATTAGGACGATATAAATGCAATGGAACACCACGTAGCACTTCCCATTTACAAAGCTAAAATATTACATAAAGGTTTTTCACAGGCCGATAAATGGACAGTAAAAAACAAAAAAAATAGAAGGGCAGTGGTATCCTTTGAAGCTGATCTTATATTCAAGCTTTGCAAAGGTTGCACACACTGCTATGTTTTTGAGGAACTAGAACTAGAAGCATTTTGCGACCGTAGGTAGTGCGGGAACGAAGTATATACCGCTTGTCACTACATCCTGTAGCCTATAAGGTTTATCTTTTCTTATTTTTTATTTCTTGCTTGTGACACACTGCTAACTCCTTCACTGACAGAACGAACTGGGAAAGAACCGAAGGCTTCACAAAGAAAAAGCTTCGGATTGGAAAGAAAGAGGAAGTGCCACACGACAGAAATGCAGGAGGAGCCGTAGGTCCTGGGATCACGTAGTCCGCCTATAAGACGACCACAGTGAAAGTGTCGCTTAACTGTTGAGTCAGCGAGAACATGACACGCTTTCATGACGCTTCTGCAGGATTTCAAATTTATGGCTGCTTGTTACGGTTAAAATTTTTTCAGTGTCCTCACATGCCTTCAGAAAATTGCTCAACCGGAAACCGGTTGATAGAGTGATGACACTCTTTGAGCAGATGGCGTTTCGCTAGCAGACGAAGCTGATGGAGCATGTTGGTGTTCACCCGGCGGCTCTCGAAAGTTGTGGAGCAATGCGCTAAACCGTGCTACTGCGCTACTTAATCCAACGATCCTGTCGTCGCACTGCACTCCAGGCTTGAGCACCTTGTTGATTCCTTCTTCTGAAAAACTATAAATTGTACGCTCCTCTACAGCCTGCATATATCGATTTCATAAATTACAAGAAAGCATTTCACTATGTAAAACCTGAGCAGTTAGGTAGCCATTGCATAAACAGGGGGTAGAAGGCAGGTATGCAGCATTTATAGAAAATATATGTATTGCGGTTCCGCAAGGAGTGTAGTCCTTGAGATTGAAAGTGATAAAACAGTTATCAGGAAGGTGTCAAAAAAGGAGACACAATAACTCCGGTATTATTTATCGCGTGTTCAAAGATCGCATTCAGAAATCTGGATTGAGAACAGTTGGGGATAAAAGCTGATGGAGTATACTTAACAATTTCTGGTCGGTTTATGACATTGCCTTATTAAGTAACCGAGGGCTCTAATGGCGATTCATGATTGAGGACCTAGGAAAGCAAAGCAGAACAGTGGGTCTAAATACTAAAATGAAAAAAATGAAAAACAACATTTAGTAGTCTTGCAAGCGAACAAAATTTTACAATAGGCAGCGAAGCATTGGAAGTTGTTAGGGAATACATCCACTTAGAGCAGGCAGTGACCGCAGATACCTACCACGAAGGTGAAATAACTAGGCAAATAAGAACGGGGTTGTTCTCATATGGCCAGCATTCTCAGGTGATAAATACCAGTTTACCTCTATTACTCAAGAAGAAAGTATACAAGAGCTGCACCACACCGGTTTTCACCTATGCGGCCGTAACGTGCAGGCTATCGAGAACGGTTTCACTTAAATTTTGGGCCATGCAGCCAGCAGTGGAAAGTACAATGATAGGTGTAACGTTAAGACAAAGGGAGAGGGCAGAGTGGGTCAGGAAACAAACGCCAGTAAATAATACCCTAATCGAAATGAAGGAGAGGAAAAGCGCAACTGCGGGACATGTCCTGTGAAGGGAAGACAAGCTGTGATCCCGTAGGGTAGCAGAACGAATTCTGGGAGAAGGCAAGCACCTCCAGCGGTGTGAGAGGGTCAGGTAGGCAGATCAGATTAAGAAGCTTGCGGGGATAGGGTGGCCGCAGGTGGCACAGGAGAGGGTTATTTGGAGTCATAAGGCAGATGCCTTCGTCCCGCAGTGGCCGTTATATGACTGGTAATGATTATTATGATGATCGTGGCGATAGTGTAACCGAAAGCCAGCACTGTGGCGCACGTGTGATTTCACACTTTCTTGCTGAAAACTGAATTTCACATAAGAATTTCGTGTCCGCTTTTAGTTTTTTTAAACCCAATAAATCCATTCCCTAGGCATATTTCACCAAAATTCATAAATAGAACATATAAAAAGACAATACTGCGACCGAAAAGACTGCCTTTGCCAATGATTTATCAATTCGTAGAAAACATTTAGGGCAGTGACACCGCGTTTCTGCACAGCCGAAGGAGATGCCGTGCCCAATGCCTCCTGTAGCAAGTGCTTTTAAACTTTGCTGCTCCATGACCGGATTGCCTTCCCGGATTATCGTATCTGAGGAAACACGCGGAGGCATAGCTTAGCTGATTTCTAATTTCGATGTTCAAGTGGCTTTGCTTTCTAATCTAGCTCCGTGGTGCAGCGTTTTTGAGACAGGTTTGGTTTGGTTTATGGGTGTTTTACGTCCCAAAGCGCCTCAGGCTATGAGGGACGCCGTACTGAAGGGCTCAGGAAATTTCGACCACTTGGGGTTCTTTAACGTGCACTGACCTCGCACAGTAAACGGGCCCATAGAATTTCACCTCCATCTAAATTCGACCGCTGCGGCCGGGATCGAACCCGCGTTTTCCGGGCCAGCAGCCGAGCGCTATAACCACTCAGCCAACGCGGCGGCAGGTTTTTGAGACTGGTGATCTCGGCAGAGACAGCCATAACTAGAGATTTTAGAAGAAGCAAAAAAATTTGTGAGCTGGAAAGGTACTGCGCTCTTTAGCTTTCTGCGAAAAAAAAAAACTTTTCAATTTGTAATAACAGTTTTCCAACTTCCGCTGTTCACATAATGTCTACAGCGCGCTAGGACCCTCGGAATACTTTTCTGCTGCTTCTTACATGTACATACAAGGTGGGCAGAACAGTTTTAAGGCATTAATAAAAGAATGCTGCGTGTTCGTATGCTTTAAGTCGCAAAAACAGTACTAAACTCGGACTCTTTCCGTATCGATTCCTTCCACGTTATGGTTGATCCCATAGGGCAGCGAAAGGTATTGGCTCTACGCTCTTCTTGCTCCCAGACATGTGAACGGCATAAATGTAAATCGGCTTGGCATTTTTTTAGGGTAGATTGTCATGTCTGCCTACGGTTTTCCTAATTTTTCGGTGGCTTTTTCTTTACTTCTACACAATATGTTTATACATTTTTTTATTTTTGGGCGCTTAAGATATGCAGCACAAATATTCCCTCACCCAAGTTCAATCATAGATACATTTCTATGACTTTCAGTTAACGTTCACTTAACGTGAATGATATCATCTTATAGGGGCGTCGTATCCTGCAATGCTCAGGGATAGCGCAAATAAAAATGAATGAAGGAAAGAAACACATTGTTACCGATGTCCTAATTGCTTACCTTTCATCTGTGCACGTTTGTTTGCAGTAGTATTTGGCGTTGCGATAACCAAAACCAGTAAGCCCACGCTCTCGTCCCTAAATATAGGAGATTGTCAGCAGTTTCTTGTTGGTTCCGCATACCAGAGGCAGAATTTGGCTATTTCTTTGAAAAGTTTTGTAGAGGTAAGATTTCCATGGCATTGTATATCGTTTATGTCCCGCAGTAGTCCAGGGCATTCACCCATGGTTGCCTGCAGTGAAATACCCAGCGCCATGGGTTAAACGCTTGGGATCTGCGTTTGTTTTCTACATTGAAGCAAGAACCTGTTTTCAGTACTAAATGCTTAGCCAAGAAGACCGGAGCGAACGTGTTTTAATCTCGCACATTGTTCATCGCTCCCCCTCTGTGCACTGCAAGCAAGAGAACGGCGGGTATATTACACCCGACCGCGGCGGCTTCGTTTTTATGGAGGAAAAACGCTAAGGCGCCCGTGTGCTGTGCGATGTCAGTGCACGTTTAAAGAACCCCAGGTGGTCGAAATTATACCGGAGACCTCCACTACGGCACCTCTTCTTCTTTTCTTCTTTCACTCCTTCCTTTATCCCTTCCCTTACGGCGCGGTTCAGGTGTCCAACGATGTATGAGACAGATACTGCGCCATTTCCTTTCCCACCCAAAAAAGCAATTCTTAATTATTAATATTACATTTCAGCTCATGCGACTGACATTCTGCAGTTGCAGCTTTCCTCGTAACTGCAAGCGGTACCCTTAATTTTGCAACCACGCTGTTTGTTTCACACCTCACGCAGGAATTTTGGCTTCCAGAAAACTCGAACGCGTTCTTTTAGTCAACATTTTTCCAAGCAGGCTACACCAGGGTTCCGTTTTACGAGGACGTAAAAATGAAGCGCCAGCTCTTCCTTCTCTCAACATCGTCGCAGCTCGTAGCTAACAGACGCCGTGGAACGACACTGGGGGAGGGAGAGTAAATGGAGCGTCGGTGCTTTTCATTATTTGTTTCTCGTTTTCCTTCTGTCATTTGTCCTGTGCTCGTCGGTTGTCAGGAAGATGGATGCTTGCATTTTTTCTCCTGTCTAGGAAATTTGGAGATGACACTTCTGTTGCAGCAGTTTCAAGATTCTTCTGTTGCGGTGCCTGCCTCTTCGCTTGGCGACACCCTATCAATCTTGATTGCACTGTTGCACATCAAGCGCTGCAGTAAAACCGACACCCGTTGCCAGGATTCCAGCACTGCGCCGAGTGGCGTAACGACGGCGGGGCAGTGCCTCACTAGCCGAATATCATTTTTAACCCATTGTAGGCACAACTTTGTGTCCACCGATGATACCGTGAAGACCGGTTTCTTTTATTTTATTACTCCGAAGTGATATAGCACGCAAACCGAAATTGGTGTTATCAACGGAAGTTCTGTCGAGGCATTTAGACTCTCTTAGCTGCAGGAAGGCGAAAGCCGTTTGCGACTCATTGCATTAATAATAATAATAATAATTGGTTTTTGGGGGAAAGGAAATGGCGCAGTATCTGTCTCATATATCGTTGGACACTTGAACCGCGCCGTAAGGGAAGGGATAAAGGAGGGAGTGAAAGAAGAAAGGAAGAACAGGTACCGTAGTGGAGGGCTCCGGAATAATTTGGACCACCTGGGGATCTTTAACGTGCACTGACATCGCACAGCACTCGGGCGCCTTACCGTTTTTCCGCCATAAAAACGCAGCCGCCGCGGTCGGGTTTGCATTGATTTTAATTTTAGCGGTGACGTCACGCTGCGCATGCGCAGTTGTTGCTAGGCAGCGGAACACACCACCCGCCACAGTGGGCAGTTTGATCACAGTCCAGTTGGCAGGCTGTGATCACGTGACAAGGTCGCGTGACCTAGGATGTGTAGCGCTCCCTCTTGGGTGGCGCCGGAATACCGGATAGCGCGCGGCGCCCGGCGAAAATAAGGATGGTACCTGGCCGTGGCTCGTGCAGCCACGACTCGGCGTGCTCTTCTGGTGTCGGTTCGCAGCAGCGGACTTGTTGCTTCGCTCCTGGGGCGTTAAGCCTACAACTGGTGACCCGGACGAGATACGAACACGCAACCTTCTGATCTGGAGTCAGCCTCTGAAGAGGCCTGTTGAGATGATGGTTGGTGTGGCGAGGCAGACAGAGATGCCGAAAACCGCGACGCACATGCCGCTGCAGAGAGCGCCTTGTCGTCAGGAGGGGGTGGCGACAAGGAAGGGGATCCAGAGGGCGAAGAACCAGCCGGAGAGATGGGGCGCTCGATGTGAGGTACCTTCACCGGTAATAGCGCAGGAGGACTCACAGGAGTGTGCGAGCAGGCCTGGGCTGGAGCCGCTGTCGGACAGGTGCTTGTAACCGTACTTGCGTCCTTTGTCAAACTATGAGGTTCAGTGCTGGCAGCAGAATGGTGGAGTGGAGCACCGTAGAAACGGAAAAAAGCGTCCTTCAAGCCATCTAACAGGTGGTCATCCGGAGGCGGAAGGTCCAGCTGGTCGAAGGCGTTTGCGGGCAGCTTCCGCTTGACAAGGAGGAACCGCGAAAGCTACGACCACACGCCATTCTCGTCTAGCTGGGCCGCCACCTGAGCGAACCAAGCAATGGGGCTGTGCAGGCGGAATGGCCACAGCTGTACTCGGGACAGGTCTTAGGGCGGGATCGAGTGCCACGCATCTTGCGCTAGGTTTATAGCGAGGCAGGAACTCGAAGGTGCAGCTGGGGTGCTCCGGTTGGGAGGGCGTTCGGGCTGTCCGAGGCCACCACAATGTGGTGGTCGCCCAGGAAGGCAACCGCGGCCTCATTTATTAAGGGCTGCCGAAGAAGAGACAGCAGCGGAGCGGCGGCAGCAGCGTCCGTCCCTGGCCAAGGTCCCGAGCGTTCTCACCAGCGCGTCCTCGGAACACTTCGTCTTTCCCGGTATCAGGCGCACTGCCAGCCGCGCGGGGCGCTACAGATGTAACGGACGGACACGGTCACGTGACCTAGGATGTAACGGACGCAGACCGCGGGGTCACGTGACCGGACTGACGGTCACCACGAGTATGAGCCATTAAAAGCTTTCGCGGTAAAACGATACCAATAATTGTTTTCCAAAGTCTCGTCAGAACGTTTCGTTCAGGCCGTCATATCTGTGGCAACAGAAAACTTCTTCCTGTCCACTATGCCCACAATATTTTTTTGTACCGAAATCTGTAGTTTACTCCTGATCACTGGAGTCTGTTAACGAATGTAGTAATTGTATTGCCGATACACTGATGTCACTGTGATATCGCTATGCTAACCCGTCAATGTGATTACAGTGCCGGGACCAACAATTAGGGCGTTGGCAACATAAAATAGAAAAATACAAATAAATGACAGAGAAAAGAGGAGAAGGACGAGATATGACAGGACACGGAACGGCAGAAAACTGGTAAAGTATAGTGCCATAGAAACAGCCCAAAGAACATGACACACAGCTGTTGCTCGTCTCCTCACTTCGGATGCCGGACACCACAGGAGTGTTTCAGGAAAAACGAGCAACCGGGTGTGGAAATCCGCTGAAAATCTAAGAATAAACCAGCTCCATGGGTGGTTATAGCGTGACTATGTGTACTTTGGCCATCTTCATTCGTATCCGTACCAGCATACTACCTTCAATTGTAGGCTGCATAATTCAGGCTCTTGATATCGCGTGAATAATAAAGGATCACCGATGCGATCCTCAAGTGCGGGCGCCGAGTTCAGAATATGTTACTCAATGCTGGGCCGCCGCAGATGACGCACGAAAGTGTGGGTGAATTATACTCCATACTAACAACCAGCTTTCGTCATTTCTTGCAAATACCTAGAGCCCATCCTTTTCGGGTGTACCCCGATTTTACCCTATCTTTAATCTCCACGTTGGTTTCGTAAGGATAGCATTTAAACCAATTACTATCCTCAACGACGCCACCACGGTCATGTTTTGTGCCAGCTCGAAACCTTTCGAGCAGCGCGCGGAAACTAGCGGATATCAGAAACCCATTCTGGAGTGGTAGTTTTCTGTTAATAACGTATGGCTTTAAGCAATATTTAACGCTTGTTAACTACAGCGGGGTTTCACCTACTGATTTGTTTGAAAACTTGTCTTAGCGAGCGGCCGTAAGACAATTATTAACCACAGGTCTTACGGTGATAATTATACCAAGCGCTGTCTATGTTAACGCGGCTCTAATCCTACTCTCTAGTGTGTTTTAAAAGGCTGCAGTGTTGTTGAAAAAAGGTTTTCGCAGTGTTCAAGAGAATTAAATTGAGGCATCTGAGGCGCATATTAATGATAGTCTACGGGTGGAAATAACTACAGTGTACGAGAAAAGCCATCTCTCATTTAGCAAGCACTTTTCTGGCGAAAGCATGCGATTATAGAAACAATAAGCACAAGTTAAGTATCCATAACCTGCACTTCAAGTAAACAAACGTATTTATTTATTTATTTATTTATTTATTTATTTATTTGTGATACCCTCAAGGTACAAAGTACATTTCAGAGGGGAAGGGCAGTTGTTAACAAGAAAAATAAACAAAGCACAATTCATACAAAACTATAGAACAACGGAGGCAGGATAAAAAGAAGTGAGCAAAATGAACACGGAACTGATTAATAAAATAGTTTAAGAACAATACTAATACGTGGAGAACACAACACTCCAATAAAATATAAAAGCGATCATTATGTAATCAGAGTGGTAAGTATTCTTCTAAATTGAGTTGAATCAGTGATGCTAGTTAATGATGCGGGTAGGGAATTCCATTCTTTAGAAGTTAGCGGAAAATATGATTGCGCACATGTCACTGTGTTACAATGAGGCACTGTGACCTTGTGTTGATGATCACGACGGTGAGAAATGAACGGTGCTGGTTGAATCCATCGAGAGCGAAGTTGAAAATTGGAGTAGAAAATCTTATGGAATAGGCAGATGCGGAAGTGCTTACGGCGGGTAGCTAGGGGCAGGAGGTTTAAAGACTTTTTCATTTGGGTGACGCTAGATGTACGATGGTAATTGCCTAAAATGAATCTAGTTGCACGATTCTGGACAGTTTCCAGAACCTGTGTCAGTGAGACCTGTCCAGGGTCCCATATAGATGAAGCGTATTCCATTTGCGGTCGTACGTAGGTCATGTATAATAATGATTTTAATGAAGATGGAGCAAGTGTAAAATTTCTTCGAAGATAACCAAGCGTTTTGTTTGCTTTAGATGCTATATGTTCTATATGAAGTTTCCAGGACAGGGTGTTAGTTATATGTATGCCAAGATACCGGTACGATCTTACGCTTTCAAGGGGATGACTGTGAAGAAAATAAGGAGGACAAGTAGTATTTGAACGTGAAACTCTCATAGATTTGCATTTTTTAATATTTAGTTCCATTTTCCAATTATGACACCAGTCTAGTATGTTATTAAGATCGACCTGGAGAGAGCGAATATCGGAATCGTTAGTTATTTTACGGTAAATCACGCAGTCGTCGGCAAACAAACAAATCCTAGAGTTAACAGTAGCAGGCAGATCATTAATATAAATCAGGAACAGTAAAGGGCCAAGGACAGATCCTTGAGGAACCCCAGAACCAACTGGCACGGTAGAAGAATTAGTGTCATTAGCATGCACAAACTGAAGGCGAGAAAAAAGAAACGCGCGAATCCAGTTCAGAACAGAAGGGTCAATATTTAGAATGCTGAGTTTATATAGAAGTAATGAATGGTTAACTTTATCGAATGCCTTAGCGAAGTCGAGAAATATGCAGTCTGTGGAAAACGCGGAGTCTAAGTAGAAGTGCAGATCATTAGTAAAGGAAAGTAATTGAGTTTCACAGGAGAAACCTTTCCGAAAGCCATGCTGAGTCAGAGAAAAGAAGCTATTATCTTCAAGAAAATTAACAAGGTGAGTGAGAATTATATGTTCCATTATTTTGCAGGGTATTGATGTGAGAGAGATGGGTCGATAGTTAGATGGGTTCTGTTTGTCACCGGCTTTATGTACAGGTATGACCTTAGCAGTTTTCCAGTCCTCGGGTAGTACGCCATCATGGTACGACTGTGAGAATATGCTTTCCAAAATGATAGAGGTATATTCAACAGTATTCCAAAGAAATTTGCTATTAATGCCATCGATTCCGCTAGAAGATGTTTGTTTTAAATTATTAATGATCGGTATAATGCCATGAGAGTCAAACACAATTGGATCCATACAGTAGTAGTTACACGATTGGAGTTTGGGATGGTGGCGATCAACGGATGAGGAAGAAAATGACTGGACAAAAGAGTCATTTAGTGAAGTGGCACAAAGATGGTCCGGAATGGGATTTCCAGTTGCTGAAAGTAATGACACTTTGTCGTTAGTGCTAGGTTTTATTATGCTCCAGAAGCGTTTAGGATTAGACTTTAAGATGTTCGGGAGGGTTACATTAAAAAAAGAAAATTTAGTAGTCTTTAGTGCACGGGAATAGGCTAAGGCAGCTGATTTATATGCAGTCCATCGCTCAGGTTTTAATGAATTCCTAGCAGTTCGAAAAAGTCTTTTCTTTTTGTTAGAAAGGCGGTTTAAATATCGATTATACCATGGAGCTTGGTTATTCGAGTAAACGCGCCGAAGAGGAATATGTCGGTTAATCAATTCAGATACCTTATTTCGGAACATGCACCAGTTAGTTTCCACCGAGCCCTCGAGGTAATTAGGCAAGAATATGTCTAGAAAAGAGCTCAGTTCATCATTAATAGCAAGAAAATTAGCCCAGTGTTGCCTGACTGCCCCGCGCCAGTGTTGCCTAGTCGAAATCAAGAGGAAGAAATGGGCTTAGGCAGGGCATGTAATGCGAACGCAAGATAAACGCTGGCCCTAAGGGTACCGGAGTGGATTCCAAGAGAAACAGGGGGCGGATGGCATTATGTTTGCGGGGATTTGGTGGCGCAGTTGGCAAAGGACAGGGTTAATTGGTGAGACATGGGACAGGCTTTTGCCCTGCAGTGGGCGTACTGAGGCTGATGATGATGAAATTGCTCGCTGCACGAAATGAGCTCATATTCTGCCCAGTGGTGCCGAGATGCATAGCGAACAGAGAGAGGGAGAGAGATAAGGATGAAGAGGGAATGAAGGGATGTTAACCAGAAGGGTGTTCTGCTTGGCTACCCTGCACTGGAGAGGAGGGATGAGGGGATTGGAAGGGGAAGGGAGAGGGCGTGAGGGGCACAGTCACAGCTGGTCCCTCAAGCCAGTCGCCCTCAAGCAGCAAAGTGCCTTGCAGGCTTTGGGGGCAGCCTATCGCTCTCAATAAACAGCGTGAGCCTGAAAAATGGTATTGTGACCCCTTTAACGCTGCCGCGTCTTTATGCCCTTAAAACGAAGCCTAAATGTCCACCTATTTTTTTTCGGTCCGGTTCGGCGCGTGGCGGACGGGCTTTTGCCTTACTCTGCCATTTTTAAAACAAGAAAGAAACCCAGATTTCTTAGGACCTTGAAAGAATAGGGGAAAGGACGGTTTCGTAGTCCTAACTCTATTGCTTAACGTCATTCGATCGATGATGAATGGATCTGAATACACGAAATTGGCGACTTTCAATTTGTATTATGGGCACATTTTCGGAGGCAGACAGCCATGAGATCCGCATTTGTTTTGAATAATCATGAAAGCAATACAAACACTCACCCCAATTTTGCTGCAAGTGAAGCCTGACAAAGGTGGGATAAATTGATGAAATAAAGAAGTGAACGATGATATGGACCCTGCGTTCAGGCAATATAGCAATCCGGGTTGTCCGGTGAGGGTCCCACTGCCGCCAGGAGCAGAATTCTCGTCGGCTTCAGCTCCGGGCACTCCCTCAACAGGTGCTGAATATTCGCCTCACAATCTCTGATCTTGCAGACTGGACACCCGGGGGTGGGATATAAATCTTTGAAATGCAGCCACTTGCGTGTCACAGCTGGAGTTAAGGCAACCCCGACCCGTATCCTCCGAAGCGCAACCTCCTCCTCTGCACGGGTAAGACCACGGGGAGGGTTACCGCACACGGAGGGATTAGAGCACGTGTGCGGCGCCGGAGGTGTTCGACACTTCCACGGATATTTGTCTTAACTGATATGACTTTTTTTAGCCCCATCTAACATGTCAAGAATTTGGCCCGTCTCCTCACGCGTGGAATGACCCAAAGACGTCTGGCTTTTGCGCTATATCTCAGAGCACGTAAAAAGGGAAAAATAAAATGGTAAGTGTAGAGAGCAAGCCTCGCGCTTTTCGCGCCAGTTTTCTTTCTCATCCACTATGCGTTCTGGAACTGAAGCTTTCATTTCTATCTGTTCCTAAGCCGATAAGTCGGGAATTCTTTACCAGCAATTTAAATTGGAGCAGCGCTAACGCAAAACATCGGTGCGGTACCAATTTTTAAGGTGTAAAACCTAGCGCATGAGCACTCCCTTCTCTATATTGCCGCGAATCTTTGCAAAGTTTGTTCCTTCTTCAAATCTGCCGTCACGCCACTTTATCGCTTTGTTTGTCACGCAAGACGCGACTAGATTTATCTCGATTGATCGCAGCTAGGCAGAGCTGATGCTACGTTGTTCCGGAATGTTCTAGTAACTCTGCACGATTAATCTAGAATGTTCGCTATCAGCTTTAAATTGAGCACGGCCGACAGCGGCGGGCATTCTGTTCGACGACCGCCGAGCACGCTTATTGCTGCACCGCCACAGAGTTATTCAGTCCGTTGTGGGCGCAAGTCAACCCAAATAAAGAGTTTTGTTTGGACACAATTTTCGCAGCCTTTCTGCTCTCCGGAGTGCAGTCGCCTCTTCGTGGCTATATAACGACTTACAGTGCGCGCCGCTAGAAATTACGGCACGAAACTCGCGGCGGAAGCGAATTAAGTGCAATACGTAACACTGCGCCATCACGACCAGAGTGTGAGATACCGTTTTAGAGCAGCTGCAATGAACAAGCATTTTCTAACATAAAGATACAATGTTCTTCTCATCCTCTTTTAGGCCGATACTGTCTCGTATCATGCTTGCCAGCTAATCGCCTTATGATTTGTCAGGGATGGTCAAACAATGAATGAGAAAGTAGGTACCACTACTCCCTACAAACAGACAAGGGGTGAAATTTTTTAACATCTTTATTTTGATTTGCATTACAAAACTCAAGAAGAGCAGGCAAAAGGTGTATTAGCACCTAACGAAGACCTACATACCCTGTAAAGAGGCTGTTTACAAGATAAATATAAAAAGCATCGCATGAATGTATACAAAAAACAGTAGGCAATAAAATATACAAGATACACAATATTAAATCTGCACAAAAGTGCACAATCAAAAACATGTCATGTACAGCACATAACTCTTGGAAATCAAATGTGCAAGATATAACAACATACTACTCTGCGAAGAAATAAAATACAAAGGATGGCTTTCACAAGGTGAAAAGTTGGGCTGATTGGTGCTTGATCTTGTGGCGGGAGCAGCACAGCACGAGACAAAGAAGAGAGAGGGCCCCAGTTTCTTGACCACAGCATTGGCATCTTCAAAGAAGAATTAAAGGGCTAGAAATAACGAGAGAACTCCCAAAAAACAACGTCCTGCGATTTCTTGACGCCTGACGGTAACCTTTCTTGGCGCTCGCATATGCTGGTGGTACGGACCACGAAGCAAGAAGGAACCGTTACCTTATACATCTGCGTACTCCAAGATCATCAAGCGGGGAATAGAAAAAGCAGCAATGAGAGCCGCACTGACGAGATCCTGTCATCCTGAAGTTCAAGGCAGTTTTGATGCCCAGAACCGTCGGCTGAAAGCAGCAGGTTACCCGACGATACTGCTATCCAGTGTCGCAAAAGGGATGCTGCAAGCACTTAGAGGCAGAAAATATATCACAACCACATCAGAAGAAAGGAAGCCGTACGCCGTCATCCCTTACATTCATGGCATTTCCCACAGCCTCAAAAAGGTAGGCGAAAGAGCTCGCGCAAAAGTGCTCTTGTCAGCACCCAACAAGTTAAGAAGCCTGTGCGCCAAGGCCAGCAGTGAGCAAAGAAAAAATCAATCCAAGAAAAAGCACCGCCGAGAACATGTCAATTCTGTGAAAAGCGTGGTTCATGAAATACCTCTGTCATGCGGACGCATCTACATTGTTCAAACAGGGTGTTGTTTGAATGAACAGCTTCAAGAGCCCGAAAGATCTTTAAACGGCGTCGTCAGCAGTGATTTAGTAAAACATTGCAGAGAGCCTGTATGTGCTCCGCAGCTTAGCAGCACAATGGCCATCACGTCATATTTTATTCAACGGACCAGGGAGATTGAAGAAGCCTTCAACATCCGACCAAAGAGTGACCTATGCCTCAGCATACCTTCGATAGCGCTTCGTGACAGTAAAATTGATTATCTGCGTGCGTTGCCTTAAAATTTCACCACGTGTCCATCTTACGTGCGCTTCATGTTTTTCTCGTTTCTTTCTTGTACGAGCGAGATGTATATATTCAACCAACATGCATTAAAATTTTGGTTGTTAGTCAGCGTCGTGTCCCGCCTCTCTCTTCTTTGTCTCGTGCTGCCCTGCTCCCGCCACAAGATACAAAGAGAGGATACTTATATGGATACAAGGCATCAAAGAGACAAATGCCTGGGCAAAATAGTCCTGAGAAAGGAAATATTTAAGGGAAAGTGTGGGTGAAGAGTCGGGCTTAGGTTTCTAAAAGTAAGCTTACGATATACGTTTTAAATTACCAATCGCTACAGTTTTCGAGGGCTAAATAGAAGATTTATGAGCAGGTATGTGACAACCTAGGTATGAGGTACGCCAGTCTCTCAAAACCGCAGTTGGTTAGAAAATTTGGGGCGTTTTATTTCATGTTGCGTACACTATAACTACAGTATATTAAAACAAAGTTCCTTCAAGCTTTAGTCTGTTCCTATAATGGGTATATATTGCCTTACTGCAGGAGACCAAGAGCTACCGTGCCATAGGCACCCAAGTTGCAGAATTCTTGTTTAGTAAATAACAGGGAAGGCCTGGACATCTCGTCGCCGATTTGCTTCCAAGACAAGGGCACCTCTTGTCTCCCTGTCTCCGCACCACCGGATCCTCGATTGCGGCAATCTCTTTTTTGTGCACACTGTACTTTCAGGAAGGAAGCCATTTTATGTCCACCCTCTTCAAAGCCTATAATGTGCCGTGCTCACCGATATAGAGTGCGCTGGGTGAACATAAAGCTGCAGTTACTCTACGGCCGGCGCAAACAACATAAAAGCGGCATTTGTGGAACCGCGGATACGGAGACACGGACTGGCCTACTTATTCGGATTGACGGGGAAAGGAGAGAGGAGGTAGGAGAAAGCCAGTAGAGCTGAGCCAGCCTCACAGGGAAGAGAGAAAAGCCATCGTGGTTCTGTGCAGCGGACGACGGAGAGTCTACCGCCCATAAACCTAGTGCTACTCACGTTGCCGCTACGAAAGGACATTCTGAGGTAGAGCCAGTGTTGAGCAGACAGTTTTATTAACTCTGAAGTGACCTGCTCCCTTCAGAAAAAAGAATGACTTGTGCGATTATCGCGCAGCGGTAAGGACGGTGCGGGGAAAAAAGCGAACTGAAACAACTGCAGTAGCGCGCTTCTGGACTGGAAGTAACAGGAAAGTGATAGGAACACGGGACTCAGGTCGTAAGGAGCAAGTGAACATCCAGTTTTTTGGTACGGAATTTTAGTATGGTAGCAATTTTGATAGCTTAAAATGATGGGTGTAACGTTAAGAGACCAGAAGCGGGCATAGTGGGTGAGGGAACAAAGGCAATGACATCCTAGTCGAAATGAAGAGTAAGAAATTGGCCTGGGCAGGGCATGTAATGTTAATGCAAGATAACCGCTGGTCCTTAAGTGTAACCTAGTGGATTCCAAGAGAGGGCAAGCGTAGCAGAGGGCGGCAGAAGGTTAGGTGGGCGGATGAGATTAGGAAGTTTGCAGGCATAGGGTGGACGCAGCTGGTAAAGGACCGGGAGGGTTAATTCAATCAATGAGCATTTATTTCACCAACAAAGTGTGCAGGTGGTGAAAAAGAGCGGCCGTGAAAAAGCTGCAAGTTTCGCAGCTTGACAAAAGCCCAGTCCGCCCCTCGAGAGCCCCGAGAGACATGGAAGCGGCCTTTGCCCTGCAGTGGGTTTAGTCAGGCTGATTGGTCATGATGATGATGGTGAGGATGATATTACTATACAGAGAAGCCAGGAAGCTGGCATTCTTTTTGCTTTTTTCCTGTCAGCGCACCTCCTTCTCGCCCACGCCATCTGTCGCAGCCCTCATGCCTGCACAGAAGCTTTTTCAAGTTCAAGTTTGCCATCCTACTACACTCCCAACTCCAAATCCTCACCACCCTCCCCGGTGCTTCATCCTCCAAGCGAAACGCCTATTTAACCCACGCCAATGATAACCCCACTTGCATGGACGAAGACAAGCCATCCAGTCGAAACGTTCGAGTAAGCCTCCCCGCCTGTTGTCGCTGTTGTGCTTTTTCGTTAACCAGAGCTACCAGATTATACATATAATTTTCTTTAAATCATGGCCGTTTGGGGAGCCGCGGCTCAACTCAGATTTATACCAAGACAGCTGATTAGGTAAACTGTGCATGCGTAAGAACCGTTCTTATCAATTGCGCCAGCTGCTATTGTAAAGTTGCCTGCCATGTTTAGCCAATTCACCCCGCAACGGTCAATGCATAAGCGTTCGTCATGCGAACGGCCTTGTTGGTCTTTGCGCTGATTAGTACACGCTGGCTTTACGCTCCAGAGCACCTTGACTTAATGACGAACACATAGCGTAATGTTTACTTCGCTAGGTGATTATGCACACGAAGCGCTAGGAACTGGCAACTGCAGAAAAAAAAACTATAATTTCTCCCCGCCGTTTTTATTTCTCTCTCCAATTAGTTTTCCAAGCTTTAGGCGCAAGGCTACTTACTTTCTTATACAAGCTTGCGTGGCGAGCTTCGTACCTAAGGCCACAATTTGTGCCAACAGTAAATACGAGCGGGTTCAGTGCAGTGTTGGTACTTGCCTTGCCTTTATCCTGCAGTGTGCCTTGCACACTGGTTGGCATTGTTTTATTACTGCGAAAGCACTAATCCGACACGTAGCAACCCCGACCAAAATCATTCGTTGTTTGTTCCGTTTTCTGTTCGCCTAGCAAGAGCGCTCCGCACCGCGCCACTGCCCGCTCATCGCCGTCTTCCACGTAGCAAAAATCTGAGAATCCGCACCGATTGGAATGTAGCAAGCATTGGCTGTAGTTTTGTTTTGCGCCGTCCACATCATCAACAGCCTGACTATGCCTATTTCAAGGCAAAGACCTCTCTCATGTCTCCGATTAACCTTGTCCTGTGCCAGCTGCGGCCGACTTATCCCCGTGTACTTAATCTGCTCCGCCGACCTAACCTTCTGCCGCCCCCTGCTACGCTTGCCTTGTCTTGTAATCGACTCCGTCACCCTGAAGGACCACCGGCTGTATTACGTTCGTATTACGTGCCCTGTCCAAAGTGATTTCTTCCTCTTGGTTTCGACTAGGATGTCATTAACACGGGCTTGTTCCCTCTGCGCTCTGCCTGCTTCCGGTCTCTTAACCTCACACCTATGATTCTTTCCATGGCTCACTGCGTTGTCCTTAACTTCAGCGGAACACTTTTCGTTAGCCTCCACGTTTCTTCTCCGTAGGTGAGTACCGGTAAGATACAGCTGACGTGCACTTTTCTCTTGAGGATATCGGCAAACTGCCATTCGTGATCTGGCAGAAAGTGCCAAATGCGCGGCGCTCCATTCTTATTCTTCTAGTTGTTTCCGTCTGATGATCCGGATCAGCTGTCACTACCTGCCTTAATAAGTAGAGGTATGCCATTACCACTTCCAGCACCTCGGAACCATTTGTAAACTGCTGTTTCCTTCCGAGACTCTCGAACATTAATTTGATTTTCTACCTATATGAGCAAACCTCCTATAGCAATAAACCAATTTGTACGGCGTATTATCCGGGAAATACTTGCACCACGTTCGCAGGATGGTTGTATAACTGCGTCTACTTCCCGCAACACAGAAATTTGGTCGTGCAGACTGTAGCCAGGCATGTCTAATGAACGCCAAGAACAAGCATGGCGTTCATAAAAATAAATGCTTCGAGCTGCATGCCTGGACTCCCGTCCAGGCCATGCAGCTCGAAACATTCATCGAAACAGTTAGATAGTGGTGAGGAGATGTTTTTTCTATGGATTTTTGGTAGAAGTTTGCATTTCTTAGATTCTGAAAGCTGCGCAGGGCACCGTGCAGTTCCGCTGTCCAAGAGCATTTATTAGTAGCTCAAGGTTACCACGTTTGCCTGTCACCAAAATGGGTTTTGGCATCATTCCTTGTTGGCCGCCGCGGTGGCTCAGTGGTTACGACGCTCGGCTACTGAGGCGGGTACGAACCCGACCGCGGCGGCTGCGTTTCGATGGAGGCGAAACGCAAAAGACACCTGTGTGCTCTGCGATTTCAGTGCACGCTAAAAATCCCCAGGTGGTCGAAATTATCCCGGAGACCTCCACTATGGCACCTCTTCATTCCTTTCTTCTTTCACTTCCTCCTTCATCCCTTCCCTTTTGGCATGGTTCGGGTGCCCACCGTATCAAGTGACAGTTACTGCGCCCTTTCCTTTCTTAAAAACCAATTTTCATTTTTTTCATTCCACGTTAGAAGCTGCACACATCCTAAACACGAATATACCAATGTTGGAATCTCAATAGAACATGTTCTAAATAAAATTACCTGCTGGGGCCACGCCACCGCAGTTGCGATGTTGTTCTCACCGTTTGCATTTGTACAGGTGCTGGTGACTGGGCTTGGTCTGCTGACGCCTATTGCTTCGACTCGGCTCTTCAAGATAAAGGACGGATGGTGTGCTGACGCATCAACTAGGACCGCCGCCCTTGGAATGGAACAGTGCGTCCTATCCTGGAGACGGCCGCTACCTACACCGCCACTTCTGGACACGGGAGCACCTTTCGTCTGGCAACATGGAACATTGTCAGCTGATCCGCAGTGTGAAAAGGGCGCCAACATCTTCGACACGTCTGGCCACGCCACCGCAGTTGCGATGTTGTTCTCACCGTTTGCATTTGTACAGGTTAGTTACCACGATTCCTACGCCTTTCGTGATAACAATGTCTGTCTTGTTGCGGTGTCGTGGCCACCCGATTGTTGCAAGCGTTTTCGTTCTGCGGCTTCGTACCTGTGGCGTTGTTTGCTTTTAGGTGGTGATATTGAGTCGAACCCTGGTCCGAAAGGCGCAGAAGGAGAAGCTTGACTTAGTGTACGATGCAATTAAGCGTCTCGAGACAAATAACGCGGGCCTTCTAGAATCTGTAAAGAAAATTCTACAAATGCATAGCATCCTTAAGAATGACTTAGACGCGCTAACTAAACGCGTCGATGACCTTGAATCTAAATGTGTGCCTATGCCTCCAACGCAACTCCCAGAAACCTGTGACAGCAACGTTCGCAAACTCCAAGAGAAAATTGATGACCTCGAAAACCGTTCACGACGATCGAATGCACTGTTTTTTGGCATTGCAGACACCGACCATTCAGAAACGTGGGACAGTACCGAGGCTATAGTTCGAGAATTTTGTAAAAATAAACTGGGGGTTTCAGTACAGTCTATTGCCAGGGCCCACCGCCTGGGTCGGTTCTCAGCCGAGAAAAATCGGCCAATAATAGCTAAATTCTACAATGAAAAAGAAATCGAGACTTTGCTCAGCAATGGCAGCAAGCTGAAGGAAACAGATTTCAGGATAGCACGGGACTACTCTGTTGCCGTGCGCGATAAGCGCCGAAAGCTTTGGCAGTTCTCGAAGTCAATAAGAAAGGAGGGTGATCGTCCCTGCCTTGCTTTCACCAAGCTCATTCTCAATGACGACGCTTACGTCTGGGACACGGATGCCAACTGCGCAGTCCGTTTACAAACATCTGGAAATGATGCGCCAGAGGTAGAGGACGGCGCCCACGGAAGTGCTGACGAATGACCCAATCATTCTCCTGCCTCAACTCAAGTAATCAACCCTTCTTTGCCGTCAGTTCATAAGCCTTGCCATAATACCGCATTAACTTTCCTTTATACAAATACCAGAAGTATCCTCTCTAAAGCTGTTCCCATTTCCTCGCTTATCGATTCCTTAATCGCGTTCACGGAAACGTGGCTTACGGACAACGTTCCCGACGACAGCATTTTTGATACCGAGGCGACGTTTAACATATTTCGCTGCGACAGGTCAAATAGGAGAGGCGGTGGTGTTCTATTGGCAATAAAAAAAGAATTATCATGTGTACCCATCATAATTTCTACGTTTCTTGAATGTGTATGGGTGTTGTTAAACGGTAGCAGTACTGACATACTTATTGGTGTTTTTTATCGCCCCCCTGATATGGGCAGTGCTTTTGTTGAAGAGTTCTATCGCATTTTGAGTGAAGTGTGTAACCGATTTCCAAATTGTGTGTTATTAATATTTGGGGATTTTAATTATCCAAGCATCAATTGGGCAACTCTATCTGTCACGGAGAGTGAAAGAGAATTGAATGCATTTCTTCAGTCATGTCTAGATTTTTCATTATCCCAACTTATCATGCAACCCACACGGCGCACTGCCACATGCTCCAGTATTCTTGACCTAATTCTTACTAATATCCCTGACATTTGCGCCAACATTAGTCACCTAAATGGGCTCTCCGATCATGACGTCATTACTGGGAACATTGTTTGTCGGCGTAACAGTAGGAAGATCATTGAAAAAAAATTAAATGCTATAGCAGAGCTAACTTTGATGGAATGAATGCACAATTATCTCTTTTTGCAGACAAGTTTCTTAATGACTTCTTGTCCCGTACAGTTGAATAAAACTGTGTCGCGTTTAAAAATATGTTTACTGACGTCGTTAGCAAGTATATACCGTCCATAACAATTAGGAGTAGGAGCGCTACGCCATGGTTCAACAAGCAACTTCGGCGTCTAAACAACAAAAAAAAGCGATTGTACAGGCAAGCCCAGAAATCCAGTCTTGCTCCATCGTGGCTTAAATACAAACAGTGCGACAAAGAATACCAAGAGTTACTTAAATCCAGTCGTCGTCACTTTTTCAACCACGACCAGTCATCTATGCTGAATAACAATCCTCGTAAATTTTGGCAAGTAATAAATCCAAGCAATCACCTTGACGTTGTGCTTACCTATCCCACAGGCGCCACTGTTCCCGAGTCAAAGTGTGCACAAATATTAAACAATGCATTCTCGACTGTGTTCACCCGCGAGGACGTCACTTCATGCCCAAACATAGGTACTCTTTCCGATATCATCATGCCGCAGATAAATATTACCGAGTCCGGTATCATATCACTACTTAATAATCGTAAGGTATCATCTGCATCTGACCACGTTGGGTTCAACAACAAGTTGCTTAAAAGTACATCGCAAAGTATTTCGGGAATCTTGTGCGCTCTTTTTTCACAGTCATTGTCATCCGGCCAAATTCCTAATGATTGGCGTACAGCCAAGGTCATACCAATTTTTAAATCTGGCGATCGCTCATCACCGCTTAACTACCGGCCTATTTTGTTAACTAGCACCGTTTGTAAACTACCGTTTGCAAATACCAGCACGGCTTTCGCAAGGGATTTTCATGCGATGGGCAACTTGCAGGGTTTACTAATGACTTGCTTTCATGTATTGACGCTTGCAACCAAGTCGACGCGATATTAGATTTTTCCAAAGCTTTTGACCGCGTTCCTCACCACAGGCTACTACTGAGACTAAAACATTTTAACATTGACGCACAAGTCATTGCATGGATAAATGATATCTTGTCATTTCGAACTCAATTCACATATATTAATCATTACAACTCCCATCTTATTCCTGTCACGTCCGGCGTTCCACAAGGTAGCGTGCTTGGCCCTTTGCTTTTTCTAATTTATATTAATGACTTGCCTAACTGCATGTCGTCCCGAGTAAGATTGTTCGCCGATGATTGCGTAATTTACCGTACCATTTCTACTGACACTGACCATCAAGCATTGCAGTCAGACCTCAATGCAATAAACAGATGGTGTTCAGACTGGCAAATGATCCTAAATCATAACTAAAACTAAGTGCATGTCATTTACACACTCCTCTTCCCGTATTCCAACTTCATACCTTATAGGTAACAATGTTTTCGAACTTACTACCACGTACAAATACTTAGGAATCAACTTGCAATCGGATCTAACATGGCATCATCACATCAACATTACCCTTGCATCTGCTAACCGTACTTTCGGAATCATGAAACAGACTAAAGCAAGCGCCTTCACACCTAAAAAAAAACTCGCGTACACCACGTTAATCAGGCCGAAAATTGAATATGCATGTGCCATCTGGGACCCGAGCCAGGACTACATTATACGTAACATTGAATCCCTGCAAAGCCGTGCTGCTCGCTTCATTTTTTCAGATTATTCTCCGTACTCCAGTGTTACATCTTTAAAATTTCGTGCTGATCTGCATCCGCTATCACTACGACGGAAACACGCCCGCCTATCTCTCTTTCACAAACTTTATCATCATGATCATTTGCGCGACGACTTCTTTCAGTCACCCCCTGTAATTTTTCCTCGCCGTGATCACCCCTGCAAAGTCAAACGCCCAGCATGCCACTCGGCCCATTACGCACAATCATTCATCCCCAAAACCATAGTTGACTGGAATAACCTACCATCAGATATTGCCACTGAAGTTAACACCGATTAATTTCATCAAATGCTGTGGACTCATATCTGAATTTGACGTCTCTGTGCGTTTTTGGTGTTAGCTATTTTTTTTCAGGACTATTTTAATACCTTTGCATCTTGTTCGACATTGTATTGCAGTTTTTTCTCTTTTTGTGTTATCCTTGAACCCCCCGTGTTTAAATTTTCACACTTTATTCTTATCTTCATTCCAACTTTAATCCACTACCAATATTGGTGTTTGCGTATTAGTGTGTTTCGTGTGCCCCCCCCCCCCCCTATGTAATACCCTCTTCCAAGAGGGCCTTTAGGGTATTTGAATAAATAAATAAAAACATGAATTTCCATACATGGGCCTATACCTTGGACATGCTGTCATCAAATATCTTGTGATGCGTGACGAGGTACTAAACCTACATCGGCTGGTTTCATTCCGCTTCGAAACCGGAATAAATTTTACCTAACTACTCATGGGAGTTTATTCAATGGCCGCCCCTGCATCTTATCTGTTTGAATTTGGTTCCACGTTATTTACGCGTCGAGCGACAACGGACCGGCTGCGGAAAAGCATCGCGCGCGAACACATGCTTGACACAACCGGGACACGCCAGTCTTCTACGGCAGTTCTCGTCTTGACAAATATCACGTGAGCGCTCTTCAAGGAGCCCCCCCCCCCCCCCCCCTCTGTCCTCAGATGGCTCCGCAACTTATCTCTCCGCATGCGGGAAGTGCGGGGTTCGATTCCCAGTATCGCTGGGTGCACACACCGGTGATACAATGGGGACAAGCTTCACCCTGGTCTGGTGCTCGGCTTCTTTACGGTGAAAAGCTTGTCAAACGGGTCTGTGACCCCACCTTGAGAAGTCGAAAAATACCTTATTCTATGGCGCTTTTCGGCCCCAGATGCTCTTTCGCCATAAAAATTTACAATTCAATTCAAGTTTATTTACATCTATACATGTACAGATGACGGGAGTACAGCCAAAAAGCCAAATGAATTCGGCTTGACGGGGTCTGTATCCCCTACAGAACTGGCACTGTGCACAGTAATGAGAACACAAACATACAATACTGGATAAACGAGAAAAAAAAAAGCATTAGTGAACATTGTATAACAGAAATACATACGGGCAAAAAAATCAACGATAGAATGCTGCAAGGAATTATATTACAGAAAGCGAATACTATCATCAACTTATCTCCGACTACTGCAAACTGGAAGGCTCACACTCAAAGCACGGAGCAACAATGAAGCGCGGCGCTTCATAGAGGACCTGGACACTAGCATCGAAGCAATACGCAACTACGGCTCCGTGTTGACTCGGGCAAGCCAATGTGGCGCTATGGCTGCTCGTGCTGCAGGCACATCCTTTTGTTCGATAGTTTTTGACTGTGCATTTTGCTGTGACTATGTGAAATGCTGTTTCTTTAGTGTGCAGAGATTAAATGGAACTGATGGGGTCGTGTACATGTGCGGAGCGCAGTATATTACCTGAAGGAATCAGTTATAGTAATCTCCCTAAGCAACCACACTAGGCATATTGCTTGCAAAGCTGGCGGCAACGTCGCTGTTCGGAATCCATTGCAAGGGCGATTTTCTTAAAAGGCAGAAGAACCGGTGTGATTCGAGCATGTTTGCAAGGCTCGTGCCACCAGGCACAGCCTGGAGCACCATGGAGACGGGAATTTCTTCAAATGGGCCCGCCCTCCTGCCGGCAGGCGGAAGGCGGCGTCTGCCATCTTGCCCTCCTCGCCTCCTTCTCTGCTCGCGCCAGCTACGACGCCTGCTCTCATGGGACCCCTTCGTTTCCCGTGCAACCTCACCTCACCTGAGCCGTTTCCGCTGGCTGCCGTCCTTGTGCACACTTCACCACGTATCTGGTCGCAGTGGCTCCTTTAGCGGATCACTTCCCTTCCACCGCACTGTTACCAAGCTCCGCGGCCTCCGTACCTCACGCTCGGCTTCCTTCCCATGCCTGTGTGGGCCCGCTACGCTGCAACCGTCATCGCTCGTCCTGTCGTGTTAGTTGGTCCTGCGAAGGACCGTGGGCTGTGCACGCCCCTCTCCGTTTCACATGCACCTCGGGGCGCTCGTTTTATTGATTACAGGACTCCTTCAAAGAGCTTCTCGGACCGTCCGGATGGTGGTTCCGCGCGCTGCGGGCCCTGCTGCGCGGCGGCTGGAGTCGGTGCTTGTGGTGGTCGGTGCATTCAGATATAGCTACAGTGATGGTCCTAATCTCCGGGGTAGGAAGGGACTGCTGTGCGTGCCGGGTGAGGTAGTGTGTGCAGACGTGTCCACCGGTCGGGCGCCGAGAATGCCTCAAACTGCTGCCTCTACCGCTATGTCCCAATGAACAGTACTTGTGCCGCTGGTCGTTGTCGCTGCTTCGCCTTGGCCGTATCGTGCAGTGTCTCTGTCCTGTGTGGCCCTAACGTCCTGGATTATGCCGCTTGATGACACAGGTAACATCTCCACCCCTCTGAGCGTGAGAAATGTGTTCCTGTACTGTATTACTGTTATGGGTTCAGTATTTACTCAACGATGCTTCATGTGCATAGTAATCAGAATTTTATTGCGAAGCAATACTACTTTAGGTCGCACTTCAGCCCGTTCCGTGGCGAGGCGGTGGTAGGCACCATTGACCTTTAGCGTGGCCTCGCTGCGTGACATCACACCACGTGACCTAGAGTGACGTCACACCAGCTGTCACACCATCGCAAGGCGAGGCGGTAGCCACCAACGGCGGCCTAACTCCCGCTCCTCTCACCAGAGGCGCTACGGTCGGTGTGACGTCACACCAGCTGTGTAAAAACGGGGCCCCATCCCACGCCGTCGCGAGGCGAGGCGGTAGCCACCAACGGCGGCCTAACTTCCGCTCCTCTCACGAGGGGCGCTACGGTCAGAGTGACGTCACACCAGCAGTATTAAACAGCTCCGCTCCTCTCGCCAAGGCAGTCATACAGCCAGATGTTACGATGGTGCCTACGAACAAGGCAGCTCGGCAGAATGCAAGAAGGAAGCATCAGCGAGCTACGGAGATGGAAGAACGAGAAGAACGACTTTCTAAGCGGCGTGCCCAGTATGCAGCTCGGCGACAACGTGCAACCTCATCTGTGGAAACAGCAGAAGCAAAGGAAGAAATTATGAGTTTGCCCGACAGTGAGTCTCCTTCTACTAGTTCAGAACGCTGGAACGCGACTAAACGGCAGAGGCGTGTTAAAGAAACCCCGTAACAGCGGCAGCAGCTGCTCGAGAAGGAACGTGCGTTTGTCGGCATACACGGATTTGACGGATGACTTCCTCTTAGATGATTCACTGTAAGCCGTAACACTAGCATAACCCAAGACTACCACCAGCCATACTACCAGCTGATCCGAGAATAACACACTATTGCTTCGCAATCACCAGGCTTAACCAAGCTAAGCCACGGCCGTTTTTTCCTCAAGCTGATCTAAAGCTCCGGCTTCCATCCTGCCTACCAACACGTGAAGCAACTTTGCTATGTCGCCTGTTGCTTGGTGTAGCTTTCACCAAGCATTACTCCTCTTTAACAGGTACAGCTGATAGCCCTGCATGTGCCATCTGCGAGTGGGACAAGACTATCGCCCATATTTTATGTGAATGCCCTGCCTATGGCGCCAAAAGGCAGTCTCTATGCCGTGCACTTGAGCGTCCACTGATGGTAATGAAGATTCTCGGCCACCGTCCGCGGCGATCTTCGGCGGTGAAGGCCTCCGAGGCTCTGCTCCGCTTTTTGAGAACTTCTAGCCTGCCCGATAGACTGTGGCTTTTCCGAACGCTGTTACTCTCCATAGTGACTTAAGTTTCCTGCTACTGCCTTTTCTCGTTCATCTTTAAGAGCGTTGGTTCTTATTCATCACGTTTCACGATTTCTCGGGGTCTGCTACCACCTCCCTTCGGCGTGAAATTTTTTAATTCCGAGGAATTCAAGATCGTGGCCCTGGTAAATCGATATAGCAACCCAATTGGTGATTGATTGGTGACGTCAATGGTATACCGAATGGTTGATTGGTGAGCTCACTCATTTTGTGCCGTCATAATTAACTAGTCACGTGACTGTCTAATCGCTTTTAACTGTAATTAATGAGATCATCATAACACGAATTAGATATTTTGAATCCTCTAGATGAGTAGAATGCGTTAGACAGCGGTATTAACTAATTAAGTTGATATTTAGTTATGATTGGCCTTAAATTTAATTGTTTAAAATTAATTAACCGATGACGCCTTGATCTAACTAATAGCATATCCGTAATAGGTTCGAAGAGTAGAATATGTTAGACACCGATATCACCTAATTAGGGTTAATATTTAGTTATGGCTAGGTTTGACATGGCGGCCTTGACGTCAGCACTCGTCAGCTCCCAAAACAGTAGGCGCCCGCTCACCGTGAGGAACGGAAGAGTACCCTAATCACATGGTAATACATCGCATGGACGATCGATTACGCTACTAAACAGATAACGCTCGTTACTTCAACGTCTTCCAGATGGTGGCGGCATAATTTTTTATCCCCTCACCCCTTTCCCCCAGTGCAGGGTAGAAAACTGGTTATTTTTCCGGTTAACCTCCCTGTTTTTCATTCTCCTCCTCATCCCCCTCCTTACCTCATGCTCCAATTTTGGCTCTCGCTCAAAGGCTCCCAGACTGCAGCAGGCTCAAGATGAGCACTGCAGTCACTTCACCGAGGCCTCAAATTAAATATTGGCGCTCCACCAAATGCTGTCCACATGACCTGCACTGTTGAAGAGGCTATACGAAAGGTCGCCTCAAGCTTACAAAGCGCGATCACGGCCTCTTGGAGGAGCTCTCTCTAAGCTTGCTAAAAGCAAGGCTCACAATATCACACCCGCAGAGCAAACAGCATTGACCAGGCTGCAGAAGAACAAAGTAATCGTGTTCTTGCCTGCTGACAAGGGTAACGCCACTGTCGTCTTAGACCGCACCGACTATGTGCGAAAAATGGACGCGCTTCTGGAAGATCCAACGACATACGCCAAGCTCGCCCGGAACCCTACAAAGAAAATCGAAACCGAGCTGAAAAAATTTCTTACTGACGTTTTCAAGTTCGTCCCAGCTATATACGGGGTGTCCAAAGTACACAAGAAGGAGGTACCACTTAGCCCGATTGTTGACTTCACACGGTCCCCATTGAACAAGTTGTCGAGATACCTCCACCGGGTACTGGCGCCTTCGGCAGGAAACACGCCTACGCACGTCAAAGACTGCACACTTCATTGACAAACTGAAGACTGCGACTTTTGGCGATGATCACATTATGGTGTCATTCGACGTGAGGTCAATGTTTACGTGCGTGCAGGTGGACTTCGCAGTCCAGTGTTGCAGAAATGCCCTGAACAACGACCTACCTCTGTCAGAACGAACTCCGATAGAAACAGGCGACCTGTGCCGGTTCCTAAAATTCTGCTTGTCATACACATACTTTGTGTTCAACAAAACGATATACAAGCAGATCTTCGGGACACCAATGGGAGCCTCCATTTACGTGGTCTGCTCCAACCTGGCCCTAGAAGCGATCGAGAGTCGTGCGCTTGCGTTGTTCGACCCACCACTTAGGTTTTTCCTGCGGTACGCTGACGACTGTTTCTGCGCCATCCGACGACAGGGTGCGGAAAAATTTCTACGGCACCTGAACTCGTTTCAAGAAAACGTATAATTCACTATGGAAGAAGAGAACAATTGCGCCTCCCTTTCCTCGACGTCCTCATCGAGCGAACTGCGAACGGCATCACGACGAGCGTCTACAGGATGCCCACCCACACAGGGAAGTGCCTGAATTTTCTTTCTGTGCACCAAATATGGCAGAAACGCATAGTTGCCGCGGCTCTTTACAATCGCGCCTTCAAGCTTTGTTCAAGCCCATACAAAAGAACTCGTGAAGTCCGCCGCATAAGAAAGAAGCTGACAAAGAACGGATACCCGCGTCAAGTACTACAGTCACAAGAACGACACGCTGCGCCCCTCCCCCCCCCCCCCCAGCCGAAGCAACAGCAGCTAAAAAGAAAACACGTGCAGCCATCCCATATGCCCCTGATGTCAGCGAGACGTTATGCCGGATATTGGCTGACTACGACATCCAAGTTGCCCATGTCCCATCCACCAAGCTGAGAAACCATCTGGTACGATGATGGACCCGCTTGAAAAGAGAAGCTACCTTGGGGTAGTTTACAAAATTTCTTGCAAAGAATGCGGTGCAGCCTTTAGAGGCGAAACAGGGGACTTCAAGAGAAGTTTCAAAGAACAACAGCGTGACGTCAGAAGCAAAAAGTGACTTCTAACGCTCTCGCCGAACACCAGCAAAACACGGGCCGCTTGACTGATAGGGATTCCACGCGCATACTTGAACAAGAAGAAGCATTATCTACTCGCCTGCTCAAGCAATTCCGTCACATAGAAATGACCAGCCAAATGATTAACAGGACACAGGGCAATCAACCCGAGATATACATCCGCACGATACGTAAACTTTTCCCTACATAAGCAGCAGCCCACCTCGTTTTCATCCTGTTGTGAACAAGGCGCCCGTAGTGGTGCCGAAACGTCAGTGCTTTTGCGTTTTTTTTTCTTATATGACTGACGAGTGTTCGTTTCTGGATATGCTGAATATCCCTCGCCAGATGGGTTTCCGTCGAACCTTCAACTGTACCAAAAGGAGCTACATCGACTGCAGAGGACCTTAAAGTATACCTTCCTCAGTAAGTGAAAATGTTTTCATTATTTTTTCAATGAGAACTAAACGGTTGTAAAATTAATTTCTAGAGGCTATACCTTTGAAAACTCCATCTGGGAGTGAAAACATTCCTTCAGCGCCCTGTACCAATTAATTTGTGGAAGTAATGAACAATGATTGTTCCCTTTGAGCGCCGGAAAAACCCCCCTGGGCTGACATAAATTGTTTATTGCACTTCGACGGAATAAATTCGATGCCCATCCCAGAATGCTCTAGAGGACAAGCGATTTCATGTCCGGCTAGGCATCTTTTCGGCAGGTTCGTGTGTACTGTGCACTGTAATTTTTTGTTATCACATAATAAATTTTTCCCAGCGTCGTAGTTTCGAAGTTTTAGATTGCTTCCAAATACATCCCATACACCGTTTTGTCGCCAGCTACCAATTGTGAGCCTGTGTTACACGGCGAAAGACTAACAATCGCTGCGCAAAATACGAAAAACTCAACATTGGTCGCTTTCGGATGGACGGACGGACGGACGCATGAACGGATGTATGTATGTATGTATGTATGTATGTATGTATGTATGTATGTATGTATGTATGTATGTATGTATGTATGTATGTATGTATGTATGTATGTATGTATGTATGTATGTATGTATGTATGTATGTATGTATGTATGTATGTATGTATGTATGTATGTATGTACGTACGTACGTACGTATGTATGTATGTATGTATGTATGTATGTATCTATGTATGCATGTATGTATCTATGTATGTATCTATGTATGTATGTAT
>JARKHS020017453.1:0-37366 GCA_030143305.2 Amblyomma americanum
TAACAAAAGAATCTTTCGAATAAACTTCGAAGAACAGTTAACATTTGGTCCGTGCCTTGAATGGTGTCTTCTTTCACCAGACCCATTTGTGAAAACCAAGTGCCCTCTTGTGATTGTTTGTGAGAAAAAGTGCTGTAGAAAGTACACGTTTATCAACGACTCACATACACATAACACAAGGGCAACGACGAACAAAAAATAAACAATTTCCGGGCCTAACCTAAGTGCTTGGCGTTCTTGGTCAGCGCAGAAAGACGGTCTCGGCGTCTGGAAGCGATAGCGGCCCGGACCAAATCCCGCCGGGAACCTCGCCACCAAACTTCTCCTGGTCTCCTTTTCCACGTGACCACATAAAGATAAAGAAAACTCTTCAAAGCTGCCGACCTTCCTTGCGAGCCATTCCTCTGGGCAAAGGTGGCTATCAGGTGAATGGAGCCGAGACACGAATCGGCGGAAGGTGGAAAAAGAAAAAAAAATAACGAAATACCTAAATCCGCGCAGTAAGAGAGATGAAATTTGCAGCAGGTGACAACGCGTTTCTTTGCTGTCTTTCTGGTGCCTTTGTTAGTGGCGAGGACGCCACGGAACGGCAATGACGGTAAGAGTCTGTTGTGTGCCGGCCTCTAGCGGCTGTGTGTGTAACGAGGGCTGGTCGATGATACTTGCAGGCTCGACGCGGGCGCTGATCTCTCGTAGTCGCTACGAGCGTTGGTTTCTCGTTCCATAATGCGGCGCCTGATAGAGGAAGCTTGTAAAGCACGAAAAAAGGGGCCCGTAGTGTATCCACCCGGGAAAGTTGCTAAGTAACGTGCTAGAACAAGAGAGCTGCTTGGTTTGTGCTGGAGCGACCTGAGTGATGTAACTTAATGGATTGCAGACCGGTCACCTTTGTCCAAACTGCTGCGGTTTCAACGTGGCATTCTGGAACGAAAAAAAAAACAGCAGTGAGAGAGAGAAAGTGAAAGAGGGGCAAAATGCTAGGCTTCTCAAGTTTAAGTATAGAAGGTAGAGTAACAGTTCCTGCGTTCTCGTAAAAAGTAAATAATGTACGACGCTTTTATATCTATAAGCTGGAAGAAAATAAACCTTAATTTCAGGTGCTGTCGGCTACTGAGCTGGAGTAGCTGGGGTCGAACCCGACCGCGGCGGCAACGTTTCGATGAATAATAATAATAATAATTGGTTTTTGGGGAAAGGAAATGGCGCAGTATCTGTCTCATATATCGTTGGACACCTGAACCACGCCGTAAGGGAAGGGATAAGGGAGGGAGTGAAAGAAGAAATGAGGAAGGAGGTGCCGTAGTGGAGGGCTCCGGAATAATTTCGACCACCTGGGGATCTTTGACGTGCACTGACATCGCACAGCACACGTTAAAGATCCCCAGGTGGTCGAAATTATTCCGGAGCCCTCCGAAACGCAAAATGTGCCCATGTGCTTTGCGATGTCAGTTCACGTTAAAGATCCCCAGGTGGTAGATAGGATAGATAGGATAGGAAAACATTTATTGAATCATAAGTATTTAGGCGATCAGAAGTCTTCTTGCTTGCTTCGCGTGTCGCTGTCTTCACGCTGCGCTGCAGGGAAGGCTTCTTCAGCAAAGGGTGGTCCCTCAGTCCAGGGCTCCACTGAGTTTGGCTGCATCCCTTGCGTGCTCTACCATCCTCTTTTGGACGGCGAGCTCGCAGCTGACGAGCCGGCTCTCCCAGTGCTCCGCACTCGGGGGTTTGTGTTCTCGGAATGCGTTGTTTCGTTCGCATTCCCATGTTATGTGAAATAGTGTGGGTGTGGCCCCGCACCACGGCCATGTGCCCCTATATTGCGTTGGGAACATCTTGTTGTATATAAAGAGGTTGGGGAAGGAACCTGTTTGTAATCTACGCCAATCTGTTGCCTCCTCCTTGGTTAGTGCTTTATGCGGGGGCGGATATTTATATCTCACCCCTCTGTGATGTTGGAGTAGTTCTGAATAGCTGTCCCCGAGGATCATGGCGCTCAGACCACGGCTCTCCTGCTGCTGTCCGACTCGGAAACAAAAAGCTCGAGCTAGACCATCCGCCGCCTCATTGCCCCTTATGCCAGGTGGTAGAGATTATTCCGGAGCCCTCCACTACAGCACCTCTTACTCCCTTTCATTTTTCGCTTCCTTCTTTATCCCTTCCACGATGTCGGTTCAAACGGCGCGCACAGACAAGGACGGGCAGTGAGGAAGACGAAAACAGTGCTGAGTTTCAACTGAGCTTTATTGAAAAAAATTGACAGGTCCTGCTCTGCAAGAACAAGGTCTGAATGCGCTAGCAATCAGTTGACCACACTAAAAACTGCTTGGCTATTTTTCAAACCACTGCAAACCCCTTTTGTTGGCTAGTGCAAACACCTTCATTTATTCACTCCTAACTCCTGATGAACCACTGACACCACTTCCGCTACCGTCTTGATCACACTCATACATTGTTGCTTTTATTCGCAGCAGTGCGCGTGTGAAGACACTGTTTAAGACACCCCAAGGCATTGCCCATTTTGTCAGGGCCGTGTTTGGCGCGAGGCCGATGCGACTGGGAGACGCGCAGAGGTTTTAGAGGCGAGCGCGTGGTAGCTTTCCATGACGTCAACGGAGGCGGAGTTTGCATACGTCATCCACCTTCTGTTCGCTCACGCCACCTAGGATGACGTCATGGAACGTTCAGCCGCTACTGCTGCCTTTCCGCACAGACTGTGCCACTCGTCGCTACTATGAGCTTCCGTACGCGGACGAGAAATTCCCGGGCTCGAATCCGACCCGCGAAACGTTTTTTTTTTCTGGGATTTTTTATGTTTGTGTGGCACACAAGGAGCAGGCACAGACCGCTGAAACCACTCACCGCAGCCAGTAATGCTAGCGAATTGAAAAAAAGGGACATTTATGAGCACCTTCTGTGACATGGGATGCAGTACAAGTCAAAACGTCATATTATACGTGCCTTCTGAAACCATTATTAAAATAGGGCGCTCGACTACTGAGCCGGAGTTCCCGGGTTCGAACCCGACCGCGGCGGCTGCGTTTTTATGGAGGAAAAACGCTAAGGCGCCCGTGTGCTGTGCGATGTCAGTGCACGTTAAAGATCCCCAGGTGGTCGAAATTGTTCCGGAGCCCTCCACTACGGCACCTATTTCTTCCTTTCTTCTTTCACTCCCTCCCTTATCCCTTCCCATACGGCGCGGTTCAGGTGTCCAACGATATATGATACAGATACTGCGCCATTTCCTTTCCCCAAAAACCAATTATTATTATTAAAACACAATGGTTAAAAAAGCCGCCGCGGTTGGCTCAGTGGCTATGGTGCTCGGCTGCTGACCCGAAAGACGCGGTTCTATTCCGCCCGGCGGTCGAATTTCGATGGAGCCGAAATTCTAGAGGCCCGTGTACTGTGCGACGTTAGTGCACGTTAAAGAACCCCAGGAGGTCGAAATTTCCGTTGCCCTTCACTACGTCGTCCCTCATAGCGTGAGTCGCTTTGGGACGTAAACCCCATAAACCTAAACCAAACAATGGCTAAAAAACAAAACGGTGAAAAGAGTGTGAATAGTGACGAACCAAAAGACATAGCATGGTCAATGTGTACATGGGCTTCCGTTGTTATGAAACAAGTGCCTTCCGAAACTAGTGTTGCGTTCAACAGCGTGGGAAAATGGTAAAAAAATGAAAACAAATCAAATGACATAGCAGGGTCGAGCTCTACATGGGCTTCCGTTGTCAATAAAAACAAGAAAGGATTAAAAACTATAAAAGCATAAGAAACAGTATGGCATCACACTTTAAAACCCCCTTAATACCCGAAAGGACTAGCCCGTTAACTGAATGTCGAACTTTATGTGTGTGCTTCCGCTACCTGCTGAAATCCTAGTTCTTTGTCGAGGAGCATTACGGACGCTGCGCTGAAGCACACGCCCCCCCCCCCCCCCCCCTTTTTTTTTTGTTTTGATGGCTTCTTTCTGCTTCTATAATTTCTCTTATCTGCTTTTTGCTCCTACTTATGATCGTTGTTCTTTGAAACCAGGGCATGCATTCTTTGCAGTTGCTGCAGTACAGAGCAATATTTCGGTCGCGTAAATTTCTATTGCGCAGGTTTTCGACGTTATTATTGTGCTCTTGGAGCCGGTAGATAAGGCACCAGCCCGTTTGTTCAGTGTAGCATTTCCCGCAGCTCAACGGGATTTCATAGACCAGACCTGTGCTACATGGTATAAAAGGAGTTTATTTTGTCACATTGTGTTCGATATACTGTGAAAGTAGGGTATCACAACCAGGCTTAGTTTCCGTTTGCTTTCCGCCGAGTTAAGCGCGGCTTCCTTGCTATGTCTTTTAATTTTCCTATAAATGCCTTCAGCCGCTGAGATGATAAGCTGTTCCGTGTTGCCGGATTCTCTCAACCTATTAGGCTCTTGACTAAAGCTCCCTTCCATGGTGTGCGGACAGCTCGGCCCATTCGAAACTGGTGAAACGTGGTGAAATAGGCAACAGAGTAAACATGGAAGTGGTCTTTTCTGCACCGGATAAATTATCTAGGCTTTTCAAAGTTACTCAAACGTGTGGCGTAAAGCGAACACAATGTGCCAAAATACACCAAACTCTTTTCAAAGCTCTGGTCTATGAAATCCCGTTAAGCTGCGGGAAATGCGACATTGCACAAACGGGCCGGTGCCTTAACGACCGGCTCCGAGAACAGGATAATAGCCTCGAAAACCTGCGCAAAAGAAATTTACGCGAATGAAATCTTGCTCTGCATTGCAGCAACCGCAAAGAATGCATGCCCTGGTTTCAAATAACAACGAAACCAAGGAGCATAGCGGATGTCTTTTTTTCTTAATTTGTAGTTTTAACCAGTGGGAGATTAATAAAAGCAGAAGAAAAAACAACCACAAGCCGCTGCTGGGATCCGAACCAACGACCTCAGAGCTTCGCGTCCGGTGCTGTACCAAATGAGCTACGGCGACGGCTGTCCATACTTCTGATTCCGTGGGTATTTATGTGCAGTGTAACCGAACCTTGAGAGTGTTCACCAGCGCCACCCTCGTCCATAGCGGCGGATGTAGTACGTCCTGTGTTACCGCGAGTGCCACGCAGGAACGTGGTCGAACGTCTATGCGAGAACCCTCTTATGCTACCTATGGCATCAAGACTGCCAGATTCGAGGCCCTCGTTGAACTATTCAGCTGACAAGGGAATGAAAAGAGGTGTTCGTTACGACATACATGACGGAGGCCAACAGTCACTGGAACCGAGGAGCATAGAGGATTCCATTCCATAGTTGGTAAGGCATGCCAAGTTTAACCAGAATAGAACCGGCGAGATGGCTAGGGGTGGGAGGAAAGGTGGCCGCATTGTCAGGTGCGGGTGACGCATTACCTCAAACTGGCGAGAGCAGCCAGGTTGGTCTCATATCGAGAAGGCTTCAGTGCGTTATCTTTCCCGTGCACGACGTACCAGAATTAAACGTTTACTGAAAGACAATTGATAGAGTATTTTATAAGGCTTTAAAACAACCGACGAACAGCACTCGTGTTTTATTGTGGTATTTGAGGAATTGCGTTCATGCCTTAATAAAATTTTGATACATTTACCGCGTATAACTTAACATATGAGCCAACTTTAGATATGAACATAACCCAAAGATTCTTCACATCTGGAAGCGCTAATTGCGAATTTAGGCACTTCTTTCTGATATCATCATCGAAAATTTTGTTTTGAAGTGCATTTTTCTGAGAGCGATTGATAATAGCGCCAATTTTATCATGCATTTGTTTGATACTTCTGTTTAAGATGAGTGAACTTAACTTACTTATACTGCGATCACTGCTGTCTTGTGTGATCTCCTAGTCACACTTTATGCTCTCATAAAGCAACTTTTTCGCCAGGGGACTCGCAACCTCGCGCAGAAAATAAGGACTTCACATAGCTTGCTCCTGCAAAAATCAAGAGTGGCTGAAGTAACTACTTTCTGCCGTCCGCTGTTCAGCATAGGCAGCCATCTTTCATATACACAGGCCTGCAACGTGCAGCGGCATGCATGCGTACCGTCGAAGCATACCGGCTGCCAGAGCAAGAGGCGACAATGTCTGATTTGCAGCACCCTAATCATTGCGGAACGCTTTTCGTGGGCTGCGGAGGCGTCGCGGAGCCCGGGGACCCCGTATTCAGCAAGTGCACGTTTTGCAAGTGTTGCCTAATGGCTGCATCGGCGAAAGATACTGCTACTCGATGCGTGTGTCGCTATTGGCCGAGCCGTGCTGACTCGCCTTCCGGAATGGTGTGCCGACATCAGCAGATGCGTCTTCCCCCGCAGGCACGGTATAAACCGCGAGAACGCGTGAGCATATAATGATCGGATTAGCTTGGATTGCACTCTTGCGCACTCTGCCATACGCTTGCTTTTCCTCTGTCATCACTTCTTCCCGCAGCTCCGTGTTGTGGGCGTTTCGATCGAATCCCTCATATTGCGTGCAAGCCGATGGAAGCTTATAGATGGGTTGGCTTCGGGGAATCCCTAACTGATTACCCTATAGGATCTCTCTGTATTAGACTTCCTGGCCCTCCGCAGCATATGCATGCGGAGGCACCAATCAACGCTGTGGCACGGCGCAGCGTTGATTAAAAGTAACCGGCCAGAGAGAGAAGCAAAGGTTGTGAACAAAAAACGAGAACCCCAACCACAAATTTCTGATTCGTTAGCTTGAATGGCGAATGACGACCGGGCTATCCGGATCTCTTCCGAGCAATGCTTTATTCGGCTTTGCGTTAAGCTCGCTGGACAAACAGAACAAGCCTGACATATTCTGGCCGGCTGATTACTTGACCTCCGGGATAAGCCTTGCGAAATGACATATTTGTAGATGGGCAGCGTCTCTGCTGGGCCAACCGCAATTGTTCGGTGGCAGTAATTGACTTCCTTTCTTCTTTCACTCCCTCTACCCTTCCCTTACGGCGCGGTTCAGGTGTCCAACGATATATGAGACAGATACTGCGCCATTTCCTTTCCCCCCAAAACCAATTATTATTATTATTAATTGACTTACTGCGGAGCAACAAAGACAGTGGTGGAATGTATGTTTCACAGGGACGTTTAGAGACAGGACAAATTTGTACCCCGGAGCTTACTTCTGATAGTTACATGTTTACAAACTCAAACGCTTACTTTTCGAGCTACGCTTCGGCTGGATCGAAGTTGAACCATATACGCGCAGTAACTGAAGGATGAAGAACGAGAAGAATAAGAAAGAGGAATTGATTTCTTATCTACTATCCACGGCAAGAAACAGATTACACTAAAAAACGCACACACGAAGACGAGTTCGGAGGATACATAAACAAAATATATTCGGCCGCTGAACAAACTTTCCTTCATTGCTCTCCCAGCTAGGCGTCATAGCTGTCCCGTCCTCCTTTTGCTCTTCGCGACGGGGCCACTCGTTCATGGCTCAACAGGTCTGCGATCTGCACGAGGAGTAATCCTCCTCGTCCCCTCTTTTTTGTTGATGTCCACCAGCGTCTTGCCATCTCTTAAGCAGAGATGATGGATGACTCGCAATATGCGAAGTGAATATTCATTACCGCTCCGCCAACTGCTTACTTACCGGGCGCTGTGACCCCCTTATCCACCCCATCGCGACTATACGGGCGCGTGCATACACTCTTCGCGCGTTCAGGCACGGGCAGTCAAAGGCGCAGACGGAGTCAAGGCAATATTTACACGGTTAGGAGTCGAGTGCGCTGTATTTTGGGCCGCATAGCTCAGCGAGCGCCGCAGTGGACAGACGAGGAACCGTGAAAGAAAACACCCGCATACTCGAGTACAGCTCCGTCGGGCTCGCAAGCACTCGCACTTGTAAACACACCCGTGTATAAACTCGTTGTAGCCTCTCGGAATGCCGAAGCTATAAGCTGGGGAAGGACAAACAGCGGCTCAAGAGGCGGACGAACAGGTCCGACGAACATTAGGAACATGACTGGTCGGCTAGATCTGTTCAAGAATCACTTGAATTTTTTTTACTTGTGCATTACTTAAGCGTCATTTAACTTTACTTGTAATGTCGCAGTTAAATTGGTTTATGCTCCACGAGCTTCGACTTAGTTGCGCAAAGTGTATGATGCGAAGTGAATATTCATTACCGCTCCGCCAACTACTTGCTTACGGGGCGCTGTGACCCCTGTTACGTTTGGAGACGCCAACATGCCAAGAATATTAAAGCCACTGGGAATCATCAATCTACCGAGGCTTCAAAGGGCCGTCGATGTGGTTGCAGCGCTACGAGTGCAGGTGGTGGCGTCTACAAGGGTCCTTCCCCCCCCCCCCCCCCCTGCTGTTTGAGAAAGGCTTTGGTGAACTCGTCTTTTGTTCTCAACACCGGACCCACCCAGGACATTTTTCTCCCGGAGGGGACGGCGGGGGAGCCGGCGAGCGGCGGAACTGCAAATCAGCCGTGACAAATGCGGCCGGGTTTAACTAAGCCAACGTCTCTGGAATCTTCGTGCTTCGAAAACAACTTCGACTTGGACTGTGCTTTCCCACGCTCTACGTGAAAGCTTCTGCGAACTGCGGTGGGATCCATTCGCCCCCACGCTACCGCTGTGAAGTGCAGGTGACTGACCTTCGACGCTCTCAGTGGGACCCCCTTCGGGCTATTCATCACTGAAGCCTGGACAGCGCGGACCCCAATCTGCCAGAAGTGGCAAGAGTGTGTGGCTGGGGGCGGACCCGGAAGACTGGACACGTGATCTACATCACAGTGATTCGACGCATTTTTAATGAACTAGATTCCCCAACTAGGGACCTGGGGACAGCGGACCCTATTTAAGCAGCGATCTGGCGTGTGTTCGCCAGCTCCCGATTCACTCTTTCAATCTTTGTATAAATGTAAATAAACCCTTCAGTCTCTTCTTCACCTCGAAGACCCTCTCATCTCTTCGTCAACCCCACTACAGCAGTCTCCCGATCCGGAACCCGGGGACACCGACCTTGGCGAGAGACGGCACAGGCGAACCAGGGGCCCGCATCTAACAACTGGTGGCAGCGGTGGGATCGAAGCGCAATCCCCCAACACCGGTGGCCTGCTACGGGAGATGGAGCCCCGCACCTAACAACTGGTTGGCAGCGGTTGGATCGACCATGCGGCGTGGTGTTGCTTCCGTGGGTGAGTGCTTGAACTTTGCTTGAGATTCGCCAGGCTTCAATTGTTTGGGTTAATACATTGAACTGCTGGGAATCGAGGGAAGTTGATCAGTGAGTCTGAGTGCGTGTAGCTCACGTCAACAGTTGTTCAGCAAAGTCAAGGCTCAGAGCAGCAAACATGGACCTAATGAAGTTGCTAAGGTCAGATTTGCTGTCATTGTGCGAAGAGTTGGGTGTAGATGTAGGGGTTAAGATCAAAAAGACGGACATTTGCAAATTGCTCTTGGAAACCGCCGAGGAAGGAATAATTACCGATACGTGGGAACTCCTCAAAGCTGAGCGAAAGAAAAAGAAGTGAGCAAAGAAAAGGAAGATGAGCGGAGAAACATAGAGGAACAAAGGCTAGCGGCAGAGAAAAAGAAATGGGAGCTCAGAAGGTTGCAGCTTGCGCATGAGAGAAAGGAACTGGAAGATGAGATCTCGAGAGCCAAGGCTCCAGAGAGAGCGAGTCAGGCCGGATCGTTCCAGTTGGACAGACGTGACGACATAAAACAGTATTGTGAAACAGCGCACACGTATGAGCTAAAGAAACTGGATGATGAGATCTTGAGAGGCAGGACTCCAGAGAGAGCGAGTCAGGCCGGATCGTTCCAGTTGGACAGACGTGACGACGTAAAACAGTACTGTGAAACAGCGCACAACCGTCAGGAAGACTGCGGAGCTGTAATGTTGAAACGCAGTATCGAAAGCCACGCGGAGACAGAGGACGAAAGCTCAATTGCAGACGAGCAGGCGTTTCAGGGGTAAGCGCTCAGGCCGATAAGCGGGCGGTGGATGACTGCCTTCAGGAAAGCGAACTGCCCAACTCGGGGGCAGCGGAAGGTTCGTCTGTCAGCGGTGTGGAGCTGACACTGACCTGCGAAGGCAAAGCGGCCAGTTTGCAATTGGATGAAGGTCTCCGAGGTGCCTCTGAAAAACTAGATCAAGCTAGTTGCGATCAGGAGACACAAACGGAAGTGTCTAGGCGTAAAAACAGGAAGAGGGCACGGACCAAGAAAAAACGGTTGAAATGCCAAGCCCTAAATCCAGGAGCGCAGACAGGTGCTAACGTTAGCACAGATATAAGTGCGGCAGAAGGGAAAGAAAAGACTTCCCGCATGGAACCTTGTAATTTTGCAGCTAAAGTTACTGGTCAGGCGGCACGCGCAGGTGCTTCTAAAGGTGACCGCAGTAACAGAAAGAGAAAAGCGCATCTTGCAAGCAGGACAGGAGCGAGGTTCTTGAAAGGGCATCGGCCAGCGTTAAGACCCAGACAACCCCGACCTGACAGAAAGGCGGTAAAGAAAAAGGCAAAGTGGCAGGAAAGATCAGAGGGCGCTAGATTGCGGTACACCCGGCGCATGCGAGCTCAGGGGTCGAGCAATAAAGACCACGCATGCAGGCGTGTTCGGCGCCCACAATTGACAAGGATGGGTCCTGCACTTTCCGCACTGTATTCGAGGAAGCGCGCAGGGCGAAAGGGTAGGCGGGCTTGCTTGGGGCGAGAACAGAGAGCAGCTTCTCGCTCCGGTCGCTGTCCGTCGCCCGGAATCGGTTATCGGCACTGCATGGGCTACCGGGGCCTACTGAGCGCGTCGAGGGACTGTGGAGAGGACAGTAGCGATCAGGAATGTCTTCTTTCAGTTGCCCTTTGTCACGAGTTGACAGTCGTACAATCAGTCAGAGCGCGACCCCGGCGGGCGCGGCTGAAGGACTAATCCTTTCGACGCGGGGGTGGTGAGCCATGTTTGACCCCGCGTAGCAATTCGAAGTAGCTGTTTTTTTTATTCCTCTTTTTGTGTGTGCGTGTAAAAACGAGAAAGGAAATGCTACTTTGTTTTAGGTTAAAAAAATTTAGATTTGATCAAGTGTCACTGTTTTCTTAACACTTAAATAAAGGTAATTGGGCGATTGGGTTAGAAAGGACGTGTTTATCTTTGAGATGCTACTAAGTGATAAAGGCACTCACAGGAGTTCAGCGAAGACATATCCCGAGTTGATGATAAGCTGTTTGCTTATGTAGAACCGTTCCGAGTAAGCAAATTTCTTTGTGTTTGAAAATTTGGCACAGGTTTGCTTTTTATCTTCAGTAGATTCAGAAATGTAGAACTTGGTCGAGATACCAAGAGCTTGTCGCTACATTCACTACATTAACAGCAGTGTTGCTAATGTCAGGCGAAGGCAAAGAAAGCACGGATATTTGTGCCAATTTGAGTACCTGTGTTTAACGGTGCTAGGTTAGATAGCCGATTTTGGTATTCAAAGATTACGCGAATGAAGTGAGGCTGCAGAATTCTGCAGAGAACAGCTGTAGCAGCTTTCTGTACAAGTGATGGGGACGAGGAGGCCGTCAGACCTCAAGATAGCCCCTATCGCTGAATTCCCGCAGCCCCGAACTAAGACGGATGTACGTTCATTTCTCGGTCTTGTGGGATACTACCAAAGGTACATACCCAACTATTCACAGCTAGCAAGTCCTTTGACCGATGCGCTTCGCAAAGAAAAGCCGAATAGCGTTATCTGGGACGCAGCAAAAGAAATTTCGTTTCAGAGCTTGAAGAGCGTGCTGGTTTCGCGGCCCGTGTTACGCGCGCCGGACTACAGCAAGGAATTCGTGGTCCAGTGTGACGCCAGCGACCGGGGTATGGGGGTCGTATTAAGCCAAGTCGGAGACGACAATGAGGAGCACCCTATCCTTTATGCCAGCAGGAAGTTAACCGTAAGGGAAGAAGCCTACAGCGCTTCGGAAAAGGAATGCGCTTGTCTGGTTTGGGCCGCACAGAAGCTAGCCTGTTATGTTTACGGGGCGAAATTTACTTTCGAGACAGATCATTGTCCGCTTACATGGCTGCGTCAAATGTCGCCCAAGAATGGCCGCTTGCTTCGATGGAGTCTAGCCCTCCAGCAATATAACTTTTCTGTGCGATACAAAAGGGGCAAATGTCATGGCAATGCCGACGGATTGAGCAGGTTATTCCCATAATTGAGGTATCCGTTCGGTGGCAATTCGGTGCCTTTTCGTATTTTTTTAGGTGCTAGTTAGCTTTGTTTTGGCGTGGTGTCCTATTATCCTTTCTCTTTTGCTTCCAAATTTGCCACCTCTCTTCAAGCCGTGTTCGGCGAATCGGGCTTTGGCAGCGAATTTGGCAGACATGGAAGCTGTTCTTAGTAGCCGAGATTACTGCTGTCAGCTACAAAATTTTGTGCTTACGTTTACATTGACAATGCAGTAGTATTGCAAAACAGCCTGGCGGCTCTCGGGTGAATTTCGTGCACTGCCTGGGGAGTGGCGCCATGTTGAGTGGCTGATTTCGACTAATGCCTCCGTTGTCCGAGGTTTAGGACTCTACTCTGTGCTTGCAGACAAGATGAAGAAGGGCCTCCCACGCTACAACTCAAGTCATCTCTCCTCGACCAGTGATTGTGACCACTGGCCGATCGAGATTGTCCTGGCCGCGGAGGAGCTGTTACGTTTGGAGACGCCAACATGCCAAGAATATTAAAGCCACTGGGAATCATCAATCTACCGAGGCTTCAAAGGGCCGTCGATGTGGTTGCAGCGCTACGAGTGCAGGTGGTGGCGTCTACAAGGGTCCTTCCCCCCCCCCCCCCCCTGCTGTTTGAGAAAGGCTTTGGTGAACTCGTCTTTTGTTCTCAACACCGGACCCACCCAGGACATTTTTCTCCCGGAGGGGACGGCGGGGGAGCCGGCGAGCGGCGGAACTGCAAATCAGCCGTGACAAATGCGGCCGGGTTTAACTAAGCCAACGTCTCTGGAATCTTCGTGCTTCGAAAACAACTTCGACTTGGACTGTGCTTTCCCACGCTCTACGTGAAAGCTTCTGCGAACTGCGGTGGGATCCATTCGCCCCCACGCTACCGCTGTGAAGTGCAGGTGACTGACCTTCGACGCTCTCAGTGGGACCCCCTTCGGGCTATTCATCACTGAAGCCTGGACAGCGCGGACCCCAATCTGCCAGAAGTGGCAAGAGTGTGTGGCTGGGGGCGGACCCGGAAGACTGGACACGTGATCTACATCACAGTGATTCGACGCATTTTTAATGAACTAGATTCCCCAACTAGGGACCTGGGGACAGCGGACCCTATTTAAGCAGCGATCTGGCGTGTGTTCGCCAGCTCCCGATTCACTCTTTCAATCTTTGTATAAATGTAAATAAACCCTTCAGTCTCTCCTTCACCTCGAAGACCCTCTCATCTCTTCGTCAACCCCACTACAGCAGTCTCCCGATCCGGAACCCGGGGACACCGACCTTGGCGAGAGACGGCACAGGCGAACCAGGGGCCCGCATCTAACACCCCCTTATACACCCCATCGCGACTATACGGGCGCGTGCATACACTCTTCGCGCGTTCAAGCACGGTCAGTCGCCGGTAGATTGAAAGGCGCAGAGAGAGTCAAGGCAATATTTGCGCGGTTAAGAGTCGAGTGCGCTGTATTCTGGACCGCATAGCTCAGCTAGTGTCGTAGAGGACAACAACGAGGAACCGTAAACGAAAACACCCGCATACTCTAGTACAGCTCCGTCGGGCCCGCAAGCACTTCTAAATACACCCGTGTATAAACTCGTTGCAGCCTCTCGGAATGCCGAAGCTATAAGCTGGGGAAGGACAAACAGTGACTCAAGAGGCGGACGACTGGCCAGCTTGATTTGCTCAAGAATCATTTGATTTTTTTACTTGCGGATTACTTAAGCGTCATTTAACCTTACTTGTAATGTCGCAGTTAAATTGGTTTATGCTCCGCGAGCTTCGACTTGGTTGTATTGCTGCCTCAAGACGAGTAGGGGATCGACGGATCGAAAGAACGTGTGGTATGTACGGTTTAATGTACGCTGGGTCAAAGCACATTAAACCGGCAATACATTGGGAGAATCCAGAGCTTCGGACCCCAACTTTCACTCAAGAGAAAGAAGAAAAAAGTGGAGAGAAAGAGAAAGGAGGAGAAGAAGAGAAAAAGGGCGCCACGAAGCTCAACTGAGAGGATTCCTTCTCTCTTTTGGGACACCAGGAAACCCTGGCCGACCCCATTCCTTGCGTGGTATTTTTGCAGAGGCCAGCAGCAACAAGGACAAAAACGCGAAGGCCTTCTGAACAGCATTATCAAAGAAGATAATTTGACAGCGTTTCGGTTGCCTGCTATTTATCTACAGCGTGTGTCTAATGTTGCGATTTTGTCACCGGCTGGAACCCGATTCCATTGCCCTTATGTTGTATGCATGAATCATCATGTTCTGTAATCTAGAATGTCCGAGTACGCTCCATTGGATTATAATATTGGATTTCACTGATTCGTTCAAATAATCCACAACAATTCATCAAGTGATCACCACAATCTACAATCATCCACCCACTAATCCCCTATAAGCAATCTTAATCCGCCAAGTAATTCCAAGCAATGCATAAAATCCACTCCCTAATCCCGACTAATTTTAATGAATCCAACCATTAATCCAAACTAATCCACTTTAATCTCTTTTCGGGAGTGGGACTACTTCCAAAATTTTGGCGAGTCCTTTGGAAAAATGTAAACAGATGCTCTTTGGGAGCAAGAAGGGCACATTAAAACAACTCCTGTGTAGCGCTGCAAGCTACATGCGACTATACATTTCCTCAGAGCAACGGAGGACCGTGGCAAGTGTTTACTCGCGGGCTCCTCAGTCAAGTCTGCAAGAAGAGCCGAAGTGGCGTCTTCTTTGAGGTATCTCAGCGATGTTAACAGCCGCCTATAGAATATCCACTAAAACGTCGGACCACTGTGCAATGGTCAGGGACTAACAAAGACGTCAGTTGAGAAATGGCTCGCCCCGTTTGTGAGCTCAGGAAAAGTCAAGGGAAGGAACGGGGGAGGTCGCAGTAACAGTGCGTAGTCTCCTTGCTGACCGAACGATCCGTATAACATGTCTGCGTACGGTGTAGTCAGTCGGAAATGTTTAAGCGTCGAGGACTGAGCGTCAACAAAGAACGCGCGGTGCATTCGAGATGAGGTCAGCTGCAACTTTTCTTATGTTTTAATTTTTATTCATCGCCCTTAACACGATCCAATATTAACCTCACCTAACCTGACCTGCAACGGATAAAACGGTCGCCATACTGGCGCCATACTGGCGTCATACTTGTGTCATTTCAGTGGTAAGGCGCGCGCACTGAAGCATGCCAGACTTGTTTGCCGAAAGTAGGTGATGAACGACAAAGGTCGAACTTATGTTTAGATTAGAAACAAAAAAAGACCACGGAAAATTGACATAATTTTTTTTTCGGTCGCTTGCGCCAGGGGCATCATGTCTGCCTTCTGGATGAAACACATCCGGCGTGCGCTGGTTGATAGGCCGCGCCTCAAGTTTCTTCGTGTAATCTTCGTGGAGGTATGAGATTACTATGATTACACGAAGAAACTCTTTATATATATATATATATATATATATATATATATATATATATATATATATATATATATATATATATATATATATATATATATATATATATATATATTATTTGGGGGTTTAACGTCCCAAAGCGACTCAGGCTATGAGAGACGCCGGAGTGATGGGCTCCGGATATTTCGACCACCTGAGGTTCTTTAACGTGCACTACTGACATTGCACAGCACACGGGCCTCTAGAATTTCGCCTCCATCGAAATTCGACCGTCGCCGCCGGTGTCGAACCCGCGTCTTTCGGGCCTGCAGCCGAGCGCCATAACCACTCAGCCACCGCGGCTATATATATACACATGAAGGAAGCCAACAGTCACCGAAACCAAGGTGCATTGGGGAATGTTTTTTTTTATAAGTAATAGTGCGGATTAGTGGGAGAAAAATACTTCAATTAAGCTTTGATTTTTAAAGAAAACTACTTATAAAGCAGCAGAAAAAACAACCATGCCGCCGGTGGGATTCGAACCCACGACCTCCGAATATCGCGTCCGGTGCTCTTACCAACTGAGCTACGGCGACGGCTGTCCAATCTGCTGCTCTCGTGGGTATTTATGTTTATTGCCTGTAAGCGAACCTTGAGAGTGTTCACCAGCGCCACCCTCGTCCATAGCGGCGGACGTAGCACGTCCTGTATATGTATACATATATATATATATATATATATATATATATATATATATATATATATATATATATATATATATATATATATATATATATATATATATATATATATATATATATATATATATATATATATATATATATATATAAAGTGCGAACGAAGCGTCCGTTAGAAAGGTTTCTATGAACATGGCGAAATATTTCGCAATGTCGCGCGCGAAATGGGAGAGCCCACAGCGAAATCCTCAGGAGCTCGCAGGGGAAGAAGGAGACACGGGGAGAAGAGGGGGTGCTTCGCAAGCGCGCGTCGAGTGACGCTGAGGGAAAAAAACGCCCACGTATGGCCGGTGCTCGTCGGGCTTCCTGCAGCTTGCGTAAACAGATTTTCGAGACCGGAAATTGGGAGTTGGAAAGCAGGCCCGTCGTCCGAGCCTGATCGAAGGCGCGGCTGCCGAGAGCACGGACGGAGCGCGCCGCCGCAGCTGTTTCCGTGAGAGAAGCTTCCTCAGCGGAGATCGCCCGTACCTGCTGCCGTAATTGCGAGGACTAATGCGCAGGAACATCAAGATAGGAAAAGTTTGGTTTGCGGGGCAAAAAAAAAGAGAGAAAAGAAAACTAATCTGCTTTTCGTGTTCTCTTAGTGCAAAGGTTTTCTTATACGTACAGGTAGTATTCAATAATAAAGGGAACCCGTCGTCCGCGTTCAACCCGTAATTGTTTCGTAAGTGCGAGTCCCAATCAAATTTTTTTCTCTTTTGTTTTAAATAGTTTTGCCTCTCTATCGGCGATTCCCAAGAGGCATTTTGCATGTAAAATAATTTGTTCTTGTGTCTGGACAGGCTGTTGCCCTTATTATTCGAGCTACCTGTAGGTACACAGCTGCTTTCCTCTTTCTTTTCATTCCCTTCATTACGTCCCTCACTACCCGTTTCGCGTGTGGACGCAAAGCAAAGTTACCGCACGTTTCCTTTCTTTACAACCTCATCTTCCGTTAATAAAAAAAAAATGGTTTCGTAGGAAGGAAATGGCGCAGTAACTGTCTCATTTTCGATGGACACAGGAACCCGGCCGCAGCGGGCACGTTTCGATGGAGGCTAAGTGCCCATGAGACAGATGCCCATGAGCTGTGCGATCTCAGTGCACGGTAAATATCCCCAGGTGGTCCAAATTATTCCGGAGCACTTGACTACGACGCCTTTTTCCCACTTCCTTCTTTCTCTCTCCTCTCACAACGCAGTTCAAGCGTTCACCGAGGAGACAGAGGGTCACTGCGCCTTTCCTTTCGTTTAATAATAATTGGTTTTGGGGGAAAGGAAATGGCGCAGTATCTGTCTCATATATCTTTGGACACCTGAACCGCGCCGTAAGGGAAGGGATAAAGGAGGGAGTGAAAGAAGAAAGGAAGAATAGGTGCCGTAGTGGAGGGCTCCGGAATAATTTCGACCACCTGGGGATCTTTAACGTGCACTGACTTCGCACAGCACACGGGCGCCTTAGCGTTTTTCCTAAGGCGCCTAAAAATCAATTTGCATTTTTATTTTGAAGCGAAAAGCTTCACTACGCTAGGTAGAGCATACGTCGCTTAGGCCGGAGAACGACCTTGAACGACATTCAGCCCAACCACATTAGCCATGTGACCATATGTGGTACAGTATGGCGTCCAACCCTTGACTCCTGACCTTGACCCATGACCTTTAGTTGACTTTTGATCTTGAGTTGGCCCCTGACTTTTGACATTTGGTGACTTTTAAATTGACCTTTGACCTATGACCTTAACATTCGATGTTAAGGTCATAGGTGATGACATCCACGTGATGACATCCGAGGGGGTGTCGTAAGACCATGTGAGACCACGTCATAGCCCCGTGGTCGCGTGGGTTTGGGTTTATAATCATGGAAGACAGTTGGGCTAGTTGGTGTGTATTCGTTAGTGACTGCGACATTGCAACTAGCGTGGAAAGCACAAGGACAGAGGCAAAAGGAACAGACGAGACAGCGCGCTAGTTTTTTTGGGAAGGTCAGGGCCCAATGTACTAGAAAGGAGTATGATCATGGAAGACAGATGGGCTAGTTGGTGTGTATTCGTTAGTGACTGCGACATTGCAACTAGCGTGGAAAGCACAAGGACAGAGGCAAAAGGAACAGACGAGAGAACGGCTGTCACGACCGTGTAGCGGGGCTGCCATGGACGAGCCTCAGACGCTTAGCAAACGTGCTTGCTTTTCCTTGAATTCCAGGGTTCGCCAAATTAAGCCACTGCCAATATTTTAAAACGGTGCAGCTGCTTAAACGGAGCGTTCGTGGAAGGACAGATTTCCACAAGCCGGCGGTCCGATCTTATATTAAGCTTCGGGCGGGATAGGTGGTTGGTGGACGTGGTAGCTCTCCTAAGTAATCCGGATGGTACTCACGAGTCCTCGAAAAACTGAATGGGGGAAGGCACTGTCGCGGCGCGTATGCGTCGACAGTCGGGTCGTTGGTGGGAGTCCCAGGAATCGAGAGGGATTCTCAGGAACCACCTGATTCCAGAAAATTCTTTTGCTTCGGCGCAGCCAAAGGGGATAATTTTTTTGAGGAAAAAAGAAAAAAAACGGGAATAGTCTTTAATGAGGGATTCTGCGACTTTGTTATATCGCAGAATATGACCTCGCCTACGCATAGCGCTTGATTATGAGGGTACCGGGAGTGGCTTTCAAGCATAGGACATAAAAAAAGCGGGGCATTCGCATGAAAATGCATTTTTTTTAGCCCGGTTCCTCTTTTATTTCATTTCTCCATTCTGCCTGCTATCCTTTATTTCCGCTGCCCCAGCTCAAGTGCTTCAGTATCGATGGCAGATGCCGGGGCTAGCAAGAATCTTTTCCTTCCTTTTTATTATTCTTTTAATAAAAACCACTTACTACTACTTAGCCCGCTTCCAGCAAAGAACAAAATGCAGACAGATGGGAAATGCGTTTGAACCAGCAAAAAAAAAAGAAAGAAAGAAGGAAGGGGAAAATAAATAATCAGTTCTGATCGCGCTTTTTGTACTCACGTCAGTTTCTGACGTGAGTACGAAAAGCGCGAAGTCGCTAGATGATCAACAAGATGGCAGTTATGAATGGCTAATTAAAAGGTAACTAAGAACAGTCTAGGTAAGACATGTGCACAGTACTGAAAGTGCTTGCCTCACTTACAGAATGGGATGCGAACAGATTTGCCTTCATTGCGTCAAAGCAGGGCTTAGGACTATGAGGCCCACCGCACAGTTAATTGCCTGCTCCGTAGTAACTGCGACAATCTTTGCACTTCAAGCTGGGGTCCCAATCTGGCAGCGCGAATGCTCCATTTTATGCTACGTTCGCGCGAGCATTCTGCGCGTTTTTCTTGTTCAAAAATCACAATGTAGGCACCATTTGAAATCCAGATGTGCACATTCTCGATAGATGCTCACTACTATAGTGTAGCTGTGTTATGAATTGCACAAGAGGTGGTATTGCAGGTGACGAAGTCGGTAGTTTCGTTGATATTGTTACAGCGCTGGGACGAGGGACGACGAAGTGTCTCGAGCGACTACGACTACGATGAGAGCCTCGCAGATTACGCATGCTGCATATAGCCACGTAGCAATATTATCTTCTTCAGAGAACATTTCTGAAGAAACTGCTTCACTTAGGATAGTATCGTATAACCTTCGTATTAAATGGATGTTTATCTAGTATAATATGGTCTCAGAATGTGTGTTCTTTGATTTGTATTTGATCGGCAGCCTTGTAATATAGCAGCGTTTGGCTATTGTGGGCATGAATATTTACTGTGAATCGGAGTGAACAGCATCAATATTTTTATGACTTTGGGGCGGAGAACAAGCTAGTGCAGTGTACGAAGTTTAATCAACTGATCTTAATTAGTTCGTCTGTAATTGCCTTTCCAATTTGAAGATTTCCGTAATACTGCCTCACAATCTTCCCTAAGTTATTACAGAACAGTATTTAAGAATTGCAGACCAATATCTTCAACCATGCAGTGCATCTTGTAAAATGCTCCAACTTATTTTATGATCCTTAGGCACTTAAAAACTTTCTTGATACTCACAATGTATTATTTCCAAGCCAACCCGAATTCCACCGAGGATTACCAACCATCGCACAGCTTACATAGGTTATGTATGATTAATTTTTTTATTATTTCTAATTTAAGTTGTTCTATGTGTTCAGATTTGTTTGATTTTTTTTTTGGCACGCAATCCGTGAGTACAGTGTTTGAACTTAGAATTTTTTTTTCTATTTTGCTCGTCCCCCTACTAAAGTCTCAGTTGAGACTGGCAGTATTCAGAATAGATCAACAAATAAATTCACCACTTTTCCGCTGTCCACCAAGGCTGGTATTGCTATGCCCCAAAGCAACCTATTTTACCTAAAAAAAAGCTTATTTTTAAATATTAGTGGCGGGCTTCCCCTGATACACCATGTCTACCACAGTACGCAGACGTACAGGCGCGGGCATAAGTAAACGGAGCACTCCATTTTGTTCTAATTGCAATGTCGCCTTTCCTATAGCACGTGATGAAACATTATTTGTTCATGTGAAAGCGACCTATCGTCTGCTACTAGCCTGCACATACCACAGTTGCCAGACTCAATTAGGAAGCGAGTGAAAAATGTTAGAAGGCAATAGCGTGCTCCGTTTACTTTTGGCCGCGCCTGTACGCCTCGGTGACTTTTGTTGTCGCCGACATCGCAATGAAAGTCGAACGGGGACGCGGAGCTGTTCACCTCTCCCGATTTTGCCGTATGGCGGCAAACTTTTACGCGCGCAATACCGGCGGGACAATGTGCCAGTGCTGATGCGCGGTGTGTGTTCTCTATGGCGTCGGGGCGAAGAAAGCGCGGATGCATTACGTACCGTCGCCGCTGGAGCGCATTCCTTCTATTCGGCTGCTGCAGTTCCCTGCGCGCGTATGTGGGAGGTAAACGGAGATGAATGGAGCAATTTCGAGTGATGCGTGTGAACGCTAGACCGCGACGGAAACGCTGCTGTTAGTCTTTTATTTTCGATATTTTTTCGAAAGAAGCGCGACGCTTGCACCTGCGGTGTTCTCTGCCACGCAATGCTGGCGATATTGCCGGCATTATATTACGCTTTGGAAGCGCCAACGAAATGAACAACGGAGCGACGTGTCGATACCATGGCGAACTCCTACGCAGGCGCGTTTGATATCACGGTCCCTTTTTTGACGACTATTTAAAATACGAGCTTTCCGCAACTGCGTGAAAGTGTTATAACGCAAAGCGGGGTAATATATAACGGGATCGTTTAAACTTTCTTCATTGTTTGGGAGGACGTGGGATGTGGAGCGTGGCTTATTCTTCGAGCTCGCGACTTACTTCAACGGGCGCATAAACGTTGTTGTGACTCATTTGCAACCTCTTCGGCTGCCGCGGACATCGAACGCCCCAGCTTGGATGAACGTGAAGAAGGGACGGATGTCGCAGGAACCGAACGGAAGATTCCGTCATAAATTACCATCAGGTGTGGCCCGCATGTCACTGGGACTTTGCTTCTGTAGTATGCTGAAGCAGACGTTCCAGATGCGAAGCGAAGTGGTGTGGAGATGGGATTATCCCGAGTTTCAGCGCAATCGACCTTCTCGGCCCATCTTTTCCCCGATGTAATCAAGTTTGGATGAAGTTTTATACTTGTTTTCCTGCTTTAAATTTCCTCTCTTTGTTCTCTATGCCAACTAGGTTCTTGCTGGAAACCCATCTGCGGATTAAAGACCCAAACCAGCGTCAACATGCCGTAAGCCCCGTGTATTCGCATGCTGTATTGCTGGAATATGCAGTGCGATGTCGACGCGTTAGCTAGTTAGCACTCCTAAGCTGTATTTTGATCTATTACACCGCTGATAATGCTGTGCCGAAGAAAGCGCTGTTGTTACTTAAAAAGCCTGTTTAAAAAATTGTGTAAACTTTAGGTGAAACACCCTGTATATTGGCTGCGTCACACGTGTGCGCACAGAATACACCAATACATGTGACAAAGGCAAACCTAGAGCCGACGTACACCGTAAGAAACATCGTGTCTTGTGGCCGAGAAAAGGCCGAATTCCGATTTGTACAAGAAAACTGAAGCACCGCTTAAGAAACCAGTTAGAGCCCTCTTTTTCTTATCTGGTAAGCTCCCGTCAGCTCACGTGGGGTTCTCTTACCAACAAGTTTTTGCACAGTAGAAATGTGGCGCACACTTTGGCTCCAGTTACTTCTCAATGTCTCTTCATATAAAAGGCCGGTAGCAGCTGCGTCTCTCGCTGGATATGCATGTGTGGGCAGTTAGGACAGAGTAGAAAGGCGCAAGGGATGCAGCCTCAAGTACGCAGAAACAAGTGTTAGATGTTGAGGAAGAAGTCGCTTGTACACAGAAAAAAAATTGAAAATTGGGTTTTGGGGAGGGCGCTCGGCTACTGATCCGGAGTTCCCGGGTTCGAACCCGACGGCGGCGGCTGCGTTTTTATGGAGGCAAAACGCTAAGGCGCCCTTGTGCTGTGCGATGTCAGTGCACGTTAAAGATCCCCAGGTGGTCGAAATTATTCCGGAGCCCTCCACTACGGCACCTCTTTCTTCCTCTCTTCTTTCACTCCGTCCTTTATCCCTTCCCTTACGGCGCGGTTCAGGTGTCCGCCGAGATATGAGACAGATACTGCGCCATTTCTTTTCCCCAAAAATCAATTATTATTATTATTATTTGGGGAAAGGAAATGGCGCAGTATCTGCCTTACATCTCGGCGGACACCTGAACCACGCCGTAAGGGAAGGCATAAAGGAGAGAGTGAAAGAAGAAAGGAAGAAAGAGGTGCCGTAGTGGAGAGCTCCAGGAATAATTTCGACCACCTGGGGATCTTTAACCTGCACTGACATTGCACAGCACACGGGCGCCTTCGCGTTCCGCCTCCATCGAAACGAGGCCGCCGTTGTATGTACACAGAGCGGCAAATTTTATTTTACTCCATGAAAAAAATTCATCTGGAAAACTCTCTGTGCACCCCAATGCTTGGTCGATCCCCCTCTGTGGGTATGTGCTATTGTATGAGGGGGAGGAGGAGGACGACTACGAAGTGGCACATCGACGCACACACACAGTTGACGAAATGAGAGATGCAGCGGCTGAGGGTGAGAATCGCCAGCCAAGCCTATAGGCATGCACAACAGCAAAAAGCTAGGTAGCACAACGCCGCAGCAGTGCGTGTAACGCGCCACAAACAGCATGAAGCGCAGCGGGATGCCGGCATTGCGAGACGGCCAAGTTTGCAAAGAAGCCAGGGCGTAGCCTTGCTAATAGCGGAGCCCGAAGCGGCGCAATCGCACAGGGCTGCAAATGCCGAGTTCCGAAGACGATTTCTGGGCAATGGCTTCAGTGCTACAGTAATGCTACGAGCTCTCTCTGTACGTAACTGCAGGCAAGAGTCGACACTTCTTGCATGGCGTGCATGTTTCTGGCCGCTATTTCGCGGCGTGTCACCGCCTCTGTCGCGACTTTCGGCTGCGCTCCCGGAATGACGTAGAAGATAAACACTGTAACAGAATTGAGTGCTGTGTGATGCTAAACATTCTCATCTTCTCCAGTGCTTTTCGCAGGAAGCGCTATCGTGCAGTTCCTCTCCCCGTGCCTTTAATGAAGCCCAGATTGCTCGCGTTCCCGGTGCCAGGCCGATGATGGATGCGCCCGTGGAAATGCTCCAGTGCCGGCAGCAACGGCTCTAATAGTCGGCATGAATATGAGCGTTCGCCCTGCGCAGGGGCTGCTTAATTACAACTCCCAAATAATTGGGTTGGAACACTAACTGCTCTCTTTTGCATCTAAATACACTTCGGAAAGGGGTTCCCAACACGCCACCGAGTAAACTAAAAGTACAAAAACAGAGCGAAGGCTAGTGTGAGTCACATGACTGATACGCTTGTAGAGAGAGCCTTGCGGTTAGGATAATGTGCTTGCTAGAGTGCATGGCAAACACCCGCATGAGTTTACTCTTTCCCACGAGGAAATTTGGAGCTATCTTGATGAAAACACAGGTGTTTATGCGCAGGTTGGTACCCGTAAACCTGTTTATATCGTTCCGAACTTGGCTGACATCAGATTTTAAATTTCTTTGCAGTCGTAACTACAAGACGGCGTTAAGTTGCATTTAAGCCCTAAACCAGGTATTTCAGAGAAGCCCTTCACTAATTTTTCAAAATAGAGCTTCTGAGGTAAAGAGCTTTCTGCGGCGCAGTATTACGAGTGTTGGCGGGCGGAATAAAAACAGGCGCATCATGTTAACTAGTAAAGCGATTAACTGGATTATTATACAGTCGAACGCCTCTACAACAAAGGCCTCTACAACGAAACAACCTGTATAACGAAGGATTTCGTATGTCCAGGCCGAATTCTTATCTCATATGTATTATGAAAGCTTCAACAGTGATCACCACTACAACGAATTTGCTTGTAGAACGAACGAATCTAGGCGCCCCCGACGCCTGATTCGTTGCTTTACAACGAACGCACGTAGCGGCGCTGCCAGTGCCTCCGCAGCCACCACTGAGCTGCGGTGCACTTAGGGAGCGCCGGTCGACACCACAGCAAAGGCAGCACGGGAGATTCCGAGCTCCTCAGTAGCCTTGGTATACCCGTCTCACCAACGCTAAGAAAAAAAAAATGCACAGCGGGCCGAAAGGTCGAACATTTAGATGAGTGGCACTAGCGTTACCTGCTGCGAGAAAAGCAAAACTCGGCACAACAATCTCCGCGATTCGGAAACCAACGCTGGCGAACTCTGTTAACAACAAGCGCGAACACGCCGACGAAGCCGCCGTTGCAGAGAGCCGTTTTGCACTGATCCAGTTGGGAGTTGACGAAATGACGTTAACTTCAGCGAGCGCTTTCGTCTCGGGGTCGGGACCGTAGTGAACGTCTCGGGATGGCCGCCATGAATGTAAGCAGTGCAGGAACATCGAAGCGTCGACAGTGCTCTCTTGAAGAAAAGTTGCAAAATGTCAGTGCTGTCGCGAGTGGCCGTAAAAAGATAGACGCTGCAGAGGAGTATGGGATCAGTGGATCGACGCTGTCGACATTCCTTGAAGACAAGGACAAGATAGAAGCGTTAATGACACAACGTCAGACGGACCCGTCACGCAAGCGGATTCGAGCAGCGACTTTCCATGACGTTTACGCCATCGTCTACACGTGGTTCACAGACGTACTCGCGAAAAAAATTCCTGAGATGCCGACGTGCGTGTCAGACAATTGGCGCGTGTCAGAGCTGTTCAAGGTTCTGCAGGAGCACATACCGGAAGATACGTATATATAACGCTGACGAAACTACCCTTTTTTATGAGATGATTCCTGAGAAAACACACTGCGGGAAGAGAGATTGTTGCAAAGGCGGCAGGAAGTCAGAGCAACGCTATACTGTGCTGTTGTGTTGTAACGCTGTAAGTACGGAGAAGCTTAAGTCATTGGCCGTTAGACGATCTACGGAACCACGGTACTTCAAAGGCGTGCCTATAACCTTCCGGCTGACTATGTGGCTAACAAAGACTACTGAATGGCGGAGTTGTTTCAAGCCTGGCTTTTGCAGGCGGAGAAAAAGATGCGACTGCAGAACCGAAAGACTGCCCTCGTTGTCGGCAACTGTGCCGCACATAACAAGATCCCCGTGCTAGATCACGTGAATATAATTTTCTTGCCACCGAACTGCACCTCCCTGTTGTAGCCGTTAGATAAAGGCATAACGCGGTCTGCTTTGGCACACTACTGCGCGGATGCTGAAGGGAATTCTGCTGAACCTCGAGCACAAATATGAGTTGCCAGCTAAGCTAAACGTCCTCCAAGCCATTGTAATGATTACCAACCCTTGGTGGAGCATGCCGGCAAAGGTGGCGCGTAATTTCTGTCGGAAGTCTGGACTTCCTACAGATCAGGACAGCGCTAGAGACGCGCTTGACATGCGTGTCGATGACAACGACTGTTACAGTCCTGCTGTAAAGCTCCAGGGATCACTCAACTCTTACGCCGCTTCTTTCAACACAGCAGCAGGTGTGACGGCTGAAGAAAACATCGTGGTTGAAGATGACGTGATGATATGCTCGAAGTTGACGACTGATGACGATCAAGGACGGGGAGGAGGCGAAGGCTGACGAAGATAGCAATGATGAAGAGCCGGCGGGCGCAACAAAAAAATATTAACAAGAGAGACAATAGCGGCATTCTACGCACTGCAGCTATACTGCATTGCGCCGCCCCGGATGCCCCAGCATGCTGTCAACCTCGATGAGATCGGCTGCAGTTGCACATTCCATAGGACAAGGTGTCCTGGAGAAAGTTAGCGACTTCTTTCATTAAGTACCTCTCCAACTCACGCTAAATAGAGGTTTTGTTTTGCTGAACATGCTTAGCCTCCTCTACTGCGTACGATATGGTGCGCAACCTTTATAACGAAGAATTTTGGAGCTACCGAGCGCTTCGTTATAAAGGCGTTCGATTGCAGTTTGGTTTGGTTTATGGGGATTTAACGTCCCAAAGCGACTCAGCCAATGAGGGACGCCGTTAGTGAAGGGCTCCGGAAATTTCGACCACCTGGGGTTCTTTAGCATGCACGGATATCGCACAGTAGTGTAGTTAACTTTCTAAACTATTACGATAGACATCTGATTGCAATTACAGACTTGTAGCCGGCCTTTCATAATAGCAATATCAGTTTTTAAAGCTCCGAAAACGCGATTATATATCCTCGCCGCTGTGGCTCAACAAATTTGTACCATTTCTCGCGCGATCCGAAAACCGTGCGCCTGAGAAAAGCACAAAGCGACGTCCATCAAATAGGAACAAACCGTGACGTACGTGCCACGTGACAATCTCTGACCAAAACTCGCTGCGAGAGAGAGAGAGAGGGAGAGAGAAAAGAACTTTATTGCCAAGAATCTGTAGATCGTGGGCGACTGTACCTTAGTGTGACCCCCATACAGGGGTGACATCCAAGGCCCAGTTAACAACAGCGTCCTGTGTTTTCTCCTGCTTCAGCAGTAGTTGATTACAGGTCTCTTCGGAGGGAGCTTTCAGGAGCATATGAGGTGGAGGCTTGACCTCACATCCCCATAATATGGGGTCTTGGGTTGCGAATTTCCGGGAATTTAGTCATGCAGTGCTCCTTGCTCCTCGCCACTTCCCTGCTCCCTTCGCTTCGCTTCGCTATAGCTTGACTTCGTCACAAGTTGGGATGCTTTTGAATACAAAAATGACCTCACGCATTTGTTAAAGGCCACAATTCCTGTACCGGCGATATAAGCCACTCTTCGTGTGTTGTAAACAAACATTTATTTACGCGATAATGCTAAGTGAATAGAAGCGATAACACTAAATACCGAGAAGCATGTGACTTGTAACGTGAATAATAAAATAGGCACAGAGAGCATCCCAAGCATACTTCGCGGCGAATAATTATCGTGTCATTTCAGAGCTCGCGCACGTGGACTTGCAAAGTTAAGGTCCTGCGACCGTTGAAAAATGCCGCTGTTTTACGGTTGGAAAAAAAAACTAGAAAAAGAAACAAACAGACAGACGAGCAAGCGATCCGAGAAAGATTAAAAGCCGTGACGTTAAACGAGGCGCGAAGACAGAGGCAGCAACTAATTGGGACGAAGGAGCTCGAGTGTGAGGCACACGCGCTTCCCAAACTTCGGACAGATGCGGCTGGAAACGATCTCGACCGACCCGAAGAAAAACGAAAACAAAAAAAAAGGGGCGCAGTCATCGAACGCGACTCGCCTTGACGGGAATTCCCACACGCACTGCTGCTGGTGCGCTGTCAGTGCGACAAGGCGCGAGCAGATGACCGGGTTTTAGCTGCGCCGTCACGACCGCACAATACGCAGTTGCGTCGATCGAAGCAAAAAGCAGGGCAAAGTCCCCTCGAGGTAAGGAAAAGCCTGTGCACAAGCGCGTTTAGTCCCACGGGGTAAAGAAGGGGTAACGAAGTAAAACGACGCTGTCCACCCAGATTAGCAGCGCTGCGCAGGACGGCGCTGCTTTTCGCGTAAACGTGAGGAAATGCGTGCGCGTGCCCGTCTTGACGCAAACGCCGGACGGCGGCAGGGAATCGGCTTACCCGAGTAGCCGTCCTGTATACAGGCGCAAGATACCGGGGACTGCTGTAACCCAGGGACAGACGGCGTGAACAGCAGGCTGAAACAAAGTGAGGAAGTCCTGCTTTTCTTTCGTACTATCATCATCATCATATTAATTATGTCCTCTGTAGTACAGATGACTCTCTCGTTGACGTCCGTTAGTGCCATTGCTATATTCATTTAGGAATTGGTGACCGAGTAAATGCTACGCCGGGGTGGCTACATTCTATTCTGGCGAAGCTGCATTTGCTCCCTACTGTTTAAGATGCGTTCAGGAAGTGCATTGCACCGTGAAAATGATTAACATCCGAGACTTCATTAGTTGCGACCGCAATGCGCGTTGATACGAGAGGAAATTTGTGAATGAATTTGTAACGATCTGAAACGAGGAAAGGTTGTTTTGCATTAAAAAGGCGTTTAGTAATATATCAGATTTTTTTTTTTTTCTGGAATAAGTCATTGCATGCATTCGGGCAACGATCTCTCCGTTTTAGCGAACTGTGGCGTCTCTTCCAACACTTAGAAAACTGCTTCTCCGCTTAAGGCTCATTTAGCGTCAATAGTGGTTAAAACAGGCGCCTCATCTTGTGCGTGTGTCAGAAACATAAGCGTAGCACACACTCACACGCATACACGCACGCATGCATGCACGCACACGAAACGACGTTTTAAATTCAAGAGAAAGAAACAAATGAATGAACGATAAACATCATTCGCAACTCTGCCTTCCGTCGAGAAACTTGAAGCTCCCCCAACGAATGAGGGTGACGCGGTCGTCAAGTGTCGCGGAATGAATACGGGATGCTAGCGTTTGCGTAATGACGCCCTTAATTATATTCTCTGTATGAGAGTTTTCTTCATCGGAGGCTCGTCACCACTCTCAATTGCCCCGTTTATTGCTTCCGTTTGCTTTCTGGCACGTCTTCGGGTAGCAACGTTATCCGCTTGAACAAGCGAAAAATTTCAGCCCCTGTCACCGCGCGGTCTTCCTAGACGACAAGCAGCCGCAAGTGCATATTCTGCTGCGTCCTGTAATGAAGTCTTCTTCACTTTGCAATAGGCGGAACCAGCGCCGTGCCGTGGACTCGCTAGTTTACCGACACTGCTTACCTTAACAAGGGAATGAGAGTCTGTTCACTGTATCTCCAGGCTTTATAACCAGTATAATAAACGCGCTCTAGCGGCTTCTCTATTACAGCATGTGTACTGCGATATTCATAGGGGGGGGAGGGGGGGGGGTGGGGGGGGGTGGGGGGGGGCTCAAATTTCACTACCGTGACAGCGTCAGCGTGGGGGAATCCGGGCTGCTGCTATCAAACCAAGCATAGTAAGAGAACGAAGATGGCTTCAACGATCAGTGTCGCCGACAAAGTGTAATGGACCGGCGCGCTGATAATCTCATGCAGTATGCAGCGGCACCAGGGACCCCGAACGGCGCTCAGCTATCTGCTTATGGGAGCTGAGTGCGGCTGCACAACGCTATTTGAGAATGAGGAATCCACGGGGTACACTGACTTGGGGATAATGCGGTAGAGTGTCAGATCCTATCGCCCGTGGACGCGCGCCATCAAAACGAACACACAAGGAGCTCTCTTAGCTAGCCGGCGATCAGCTCAAATGATATACTATGCTGACGTTCCGCAACGTGAATCGTCTCGGCTTCCTTCAAAAATAGAGCGCAGCGCAAGTACAAGTCAGCTGAGGAGGCGCTGCGCTATATTTTTGAAGTCATGTTACACCAACTCGCCGAAACTGCCATGTTTGTTTTTAAATATAGCTTCAGTTGTAAGTGTATTTTTTCCAGCCTTCTCTGTGTACCAATGTTTCCTGCCAGCGCTCCTTCCGGGTAATAGAGAGAGAGGTTGAAATAATGATGAAGATTGATTGTTATATCGCTAGGGCAGCTATGGCAGCTATAGAGTGCCATGGCACAAGGTACCATTTCTTCACAAGGCGAGGTCTATGACGGGTCATAGAACCATAGAGGTTGAACTAGATCACAACGCAGTACTATAGGCATCGGCGAGTAGAAGGCTCATCAACTGACGCGCTGTTATGCGGTTATATTGTGCGTGTGTGCAGTAATCAAACATAATATCTCCACTTGAAAATTGGTAAACACGCTCCGCCACTCTTTGGCAATGCTGCTGTCTGCTGAACTATTGGGATGTATGGCGACCCTTACAAAAATTTCTTTGGACAGTCCATTGACTACTGTCTATAAAGTCTATAGACTCTCTATAGACAAACCCTAGAGAACATTCTATAGGTAATACAAATCCTGCAGACAGTCTATAGACAATCTATTGATTGAGGGCCATACAGCTTTAGTTGACTTTTGTCTATAGTCAGTCTATAGACTATGAATAGGCAAAAAGAAATATCTATAGGAAGGCAATAGAGTCTGTAAGACGTCTATGGACTATCAATAGACCATTTTTGTATGGGGAGAAGGAAACAGAAGCAGGAACTGTATGGAACAAATAAGGAAAGGAGGTGACCGTGACGGCTAATTTCCTTACTAGGGTAAGTGTGAAGAATCCGTCTTAAAGGGTACCGCCAGTGCAGCGAACTATCGCACGGCCTACGGGACATGGGCTGGCCTGTTGACGTCGTGGGACTTGCGGCGCTTCGCCGTATCTCTTAGATGGCGGCTTCCAAAGGTTTACTCTAGTGGAGAAATTGGAACTGACTTTCTTCGGTGTGGGTGAGCACTGTCCCCGTTGCCACTTTAGCCTAAGATTACAATTTATTTCGCTTCATTTATAAGAACGTAATATAGCTTTGTTGACAGGTTTACGGCATGTGAATTGCAGGCTGCCCTAGAGAAAAATCTCGTCACTGCTACGCAATCGCTGAAAGCAAACTGAAAGGGTAACAGAGACATGTGATACCAAGAGGTGACTTGGAGAGCTAAAACAAAAAAGAAGGATTTGCTCCACTATAAACTGGAAGACGTGGCAAAAAAAAAAAGCTTAAATAGGGCAGCCCAGATCTCAACACATGTGCACACAGAAAATTAGGGGTGATTGATTGGGTTCATGCAGAGGAAATGCAACAACATTCATGTTTCACTCGATCGCCAATCTATTACTGTTCTGATTCCATTCCAGATTTGGTTCTGTTATAATTCTGAGTCCATTGTTTTTGACTCTTAAAGATAATTCAGTTCTTAGGCTATTCCAATTCCGTCTACGCAACTACGCAAAATGTGTCACATTAAGAGATAGCGGCGAGTGTTCATACTACTGCTACCGACGCAGTGGCGCAGTGGTTAAGCGATGCGCCACTGCACCGGCAGGTGGCTCTTTCAAACACAGCCACCAATGTGGCTTGTGAGACCCAGGTTGCCCTTCCCGAGCAATGCGAGAAGAAAGTGCTCCCGCAGGCCTCATTTTTGTACAGATACCTAGTTATTCGGGAGACTGTCGATTTTGCGCGTAGGCCTGCAGTTGTCCGAGACATTTTCTTAGTAATTTTCATATTTCCTGAATCAATCTTCTTCCGGGGTCTACCTCCTCTCCTACAAGTGGAGAAAGGGGGAGGGGATGGTTGGCAAGTGGCAGGTGGAGAGAGGGAAGCCCCCTAGACCTCACCTGACATCGTTGGCAGGTGAGGTCTGGAGGATTTCTCGCCTTCATTGTCCTCTAATGATATCGCATTAACAAAAATTAATTGTACCGTGCATGTAGCTATGTTAGGCATGCCGTTACTTGTGCCCTACTTCAATTACGGCCTCAAACGAGCCCTCAGTGTCAGACTTGTCGACGTCCAAAGTAATACAGGGGTAGAGATTCTGTGTCAGCGCTGGAATTAATACTTGATATATTTTGCAGCAGTCGCGTTCAAGCGCAGCCGCAGGGGCTGTTGTACCAACCAGGCAAGTCTATTTCGCTGTTCGGTGCGTTTTAAATTAGTCCGATTTCGTTTTGAGCGCATTAGCCCGCGGGCGGAGCATCTACTCGTAGCGACGTTCTTTGCGCGATTTAAGAACTGATACACTCTCCACCCTGATGCAACAAGAAACCGGCTTTCTCTCTCGGTTTGCCCGCAATTTGTCCTGGCCTCGTACAGCGGGTTATACTGGTCGTCTCGGGAGACACCTGACAGGACCCTGGCTCCAGGGGGAGGGAGCCAACGCGAGTAGCAACAGCAGTACCGGAAGCAAGACCAGCAGTGGCCCGAGTTCCACATCGTGCTCGCCTTTTAATAAATGACCGTGTGCGAAGGAGGGGGTGGAGTATCTGGATCGTGCAAAAAGCAAGTAGTCTGCACCCGTGACAGAGGCCAGGGCTGGTATGATGTAATTTCGTCTCATTATATAGGGAGCGCACGAAGCAGCACAGTTATGCGTTTCTCCCGCCTGATTTGTTAGTTAGTGCTCGATATTTTTGTTTCGTCCAGCTTTGTAAAGGTTAGTAGCGAGTGTTATCATGCACCAATCTCTCCCTAAGCGTATAGGTCAACAGAAGAAAAAAATCCGCGTTAGTTAAGCAAACCAGCCAGGAGTCCCAGAGCAACCTCCTGTAAGAGCATGATTACGGCTTGCAGCATCCTTAAATAAATGAAAATAAAGATAGTATACACGGTTGTGCAGGCATTGTGTGCCAGGCTGCGTTAGTTTTGTTTGCGGAACCGACAGCGAGCCGGATTAGAGAGATTTATTATAGCGTAATCTGCGTTGCGCTACCGTGGCCCGCTTAGGCTGGGACCAAGATGCGCCTCCACAGCGGCCGGTGTGCGGCCCTCGTGGCCCATCTGCGCATGCGCACGTAGTTTCCCACAGAAGCGGATCGCGGTTCGCAATGTGCTAGACCTATTTATTTCCTCAGACACACCCGTCATTCAACAGGAAGCAAACACACGTCCTCCGCACTGATCACCTAACACACTCCTCAGCCCACTAACACTGAAATTCCGTGTGGTGTGGTAAAGCTCAGTGTCTCAACTGTACAGAAATCAGGGCACACTCTAAACAAAAACCGGGTAAAAAGGGACTAACAGCGCCACATGGTGGTCAAGCGGTACGGTTAGACCATGCGGACACTAAATGTGGCGACGCCCCTTTGCAGTTAATTACTCGAAGCGAGTAATTGCTGTCAGGAACGTAGCCAGCATTATTTTTTTCTGGAGGGACCCAAGGTAACTTCTGTGTCGAGTTGGAAGTGGAGGTGCTGCTGGGCGGTACATGAACAAAAAGTGGTTGGGTTTAATGTAGTTAAATCAAGTAGACGCGCGAAAGCATATGTTTAGCCTGGTTGGCTCATGGTTTTACTTTGCTGGATCGTCGGGACGGCTGGCGACGATATTAGTTCGATAGAAGTATTAGTTGCTGAAGGCGACGATATGCAAAGCACAGCGCGAGGGTATATATTAGTTCGATAGAAGGATTAGTTGACGAAAACTACGATGTACAGTGCACAGTGCGGGAGTTTATCGCAGTTTAATTAACACGAGGCATCACGCCTCGTGTTAATTAAGCTTGGTTTGGGCCGGTCCCCCTTGTGCCCTCCCCCTTTGATACGTGCCTGATTGTTGTTCTCTTTGGGACGTATAGTTCTTGACTGAGGCGCTTGTAGTCCCTTCCTTAGAGTGCAGATACAGAACAAATTTTGTATTTACCTTTGGCATAACCTGCCTCCATTTTTTGTACCCTACCACTTCCTCTTTGAATGTTTGGCTCCACTCGGACTAGGTGGACCACCAATGGGCCTTGGTGAGGGAAGAGCTCCTTTACACTGGGCCCCGGTACTAGCCCTCAATGAAGTTCCTCCTCCTCCTGCATACAAAGACGAGTGGAGGAAGGGGTAGCGGATATCGTCACCACTCACTGTGTTATTGGCGACTGAATACCTATATTTCCCGGTGTGAAATGAAATCAAATAAGAATTACTGCATTCACAAACAGATACTTACTGCAGTGTAAACCCACACAAGGGTCTCGTAGTCAAAGAACCATACTGACGTTCACGTTGCCGCTACTCTTGCTAAGGGTAGCTTTTTTCGAGCATACGATTTATCAACACTTCGCAGATATTGCGTTTGGAGAACACGCGTGGAGTCTGACGTGTTTACACGGGGCGTTTTTAACATACGCATGAGAATGCCGTTAAAATTTGCTAGGAGCAGCTCTGCTTCAGTCCATGAGAAAATTTAATAACACATTGAATTCTGGAGAAAGCCAGATAAAATATCTGCTGTGCCGTTGTGCGAACTGGCGCAGGAGTCTTAAGTTTGTGCCAATATAACTGAAGCCAGCTACTATAGCTTCAAAAAAATTTTACGTACTTCGGTGATAATGGAGATGAAAATTTTGGGAATCGATGATGTTAATAGGTTGCTAATGTGAGTCTGTGAAAATAATGAGCCTGCTTCACGTCCTCGCAAGTTAACCGTGATGTGCGACCTTATTAGAAAGAAGAGATGCAATAATAGCGAGCATGTCTGTACAATCGCGAACCACGATGCAGTGGTCAAACCATTCTTTCGCATTACCCAGCGAAAATTAATGGGTGTCTAATACTCATGCAAGTTGATTATACCTGTGCGCATGTACGTAAACACAGCAAACCTTTCTATTTCAGTTGCGGAACTCGAGAGAAGAGTTAGAATTCGGAAGTGTACGTGGTCCATATTATTCTGTCCGCGATGGTACATCAAAAGCAGAGCAAAAGAAAAGAGCAGCATTGGAGAGGAGAACACAGTGAACGGAAACCATATTGACGAGCCAGAGCTAAGCTGGTCGGCCGCTGCTGCAAGTTTCGGAATTTGCTTCTCCAGTATACTGAGAGATAGGTATGTTCATAATACATGTGTGGTACTACTGGGCGTGCGTCGTTCTAGATATAGACAAACGGATGGGGAGATACGGATATATTCCGTTCTTATACGGTGGTGCGTCATGAATGAATGAATGCAGAGACAAGCAGCAATATGGCGCTCAATGTGGCGATCAAATATTTTTACTTTCCCAGTCTTTCCCTTCACGTCGTGGTCACCCTCTGTATGCGGGGTGTCTAAGTTTTAAATTCTATAAACACGCACGGCTCAAGGTTTGCACTGCTTTATTCGCGGCCCATTGGAATTCGTAAGCTCTCCGGCGCGTGGCAACTTAGTCGGTTCAAGTATTGGCAAAATTTCCGCCAATATATTCCTCCCTTCCGAGCGTGTGCACCTGCGCTTCCTTCCAAGAAACCTGTTTCCCTCTGCAAAACAGAAATCAAAGGAAAGAAAGAAAGAAAGAAAGGAAAGAAAGAGAAGGGAAGAAAAAAGGAGAGGAAGAAAGAAAAAGAAAGACGGAGAGAAAGAAGCAAGGGGGGGGGGGAGGGGGGAGAACGGTTTTATCGAAAGCGAGAGCGCTGTGCGCTGGCATCCGGTCACGCGAGCCATTCCAGATTTAAATGCGAGCCTTGCGTGAGCGGAGTCACGGAAGTGCAGTGCGAAGTATGACTTCGACGGAGCAGATCGAAGAGCTTCAATGCGGAACAAAATCACGCCTGGGCGTTGATGTATGATGCTCTCAGCCTTACGCGTCCAGCAGAAAGCTGTTATTTTTGCTCGTTGTGCTAGATTTTGTCTCTTTATTTTTCGAAATCTTACTGAAACTTTGGCAGCGCTGAATCAGCAAGGTCACCATGAATCAGCAAGGTCACGTGTCAGTGGGTCAGCCCGGGGCGCAACAAGGTCACTGACCTATGGGTCATACACCCTTGCTCTGTGATAACGTCGTTTCAGGTCTCAAAGGGATGAGGGGAGCAAATCCAAGGCCCACGCGACCCATGCAGACTTGGATCACGTGACCGCGCCGAGCACACGCTCGAGCGGTTCCACCCTCCTGGCCAACACGTAGGTGGTCTCTTTGGATAACAGGTGAAGGCGGCAGTTTTTCGTTACGACATACTAATTCCAACGCCGTTTCTCAGGAGAAAGAGCCCTTCCCAACTGTCACCACAGGCAGCGTTTCTTTGAACGCCTATCCACCTAGACACAAGCAAAGCATCGCAGTCGTTTAAACAATATCGCAACTGAGGTATTATCTCTTTTGTTGGATTTGCCTGAAAAGAAAAGCAATGGTAGAGATAACGCTTAGAACACCTTTTTATAAGTATGCAAAACCAGCGAACAAGTTTATTCACAAATTTTCTTAAAGTCGATTCGCGAAGGTCGCCTTCCAGTTAAATGAGTGGTTGGAAAAGACATTCAGATACTAAAATTAGGCTGTTCATCGCCCCTATTTAACTAGCGGCTCAAATCTTTACCGGCAGTTTAAGAGAGAAGGTCGTAGGTTAGCAGCTCTGGTTCGTGACGGCCGAAGTCCCATGGCCAAAGCAGACGTTTCGGTGTTCCTGAGAAGGACCGTTGTGGAGTGGTTCTGCAGCAAACCTATACTATCGGAACAGAAGTCTCTAGGACGCTCGGAAAGAGATTTAGGCTCACAGTCGCCATTATTGTCAGCGATAACATCATTTCACCGCCACACACTACAGAGTTTCAGTTTAATCTTTACCTTAACAAGCGCGGTCTCGAGCTTACGACAATAATAGAGCTAATAACTTCGTTTATGACTCACGCGTCCTATAGAGTTTTGTCCCCGACTGTATACATGCTGCAATATACTCTAACAAACTATTTTGAAACATTTCACGTCATTTGTGGAATCAATCATTTTCCTCAGCTCAAATCTACACGACTGCCGAAATGGTTGATCAAGCGTCAACCAGCTTGTAGAAACTATTCACGATCGCACCGAAAGCATGAACAATTAGTTAAAGATGCTCGCATATATAATTTTTACGGAGTTATAAAAAGCTTTTGATCGTGTTTCTCAGTAATACAATATTTTGGGTGAATTGATTACGTACTTTCATATGCAGAAGACCCCTTTGTACTAGAAATAAAGTTCCATACTACAATATTTTGACCGAGTTGGTTACGTAGTTCCATATGCAAAAGAGCCTTTTGT
>JARKHS020017455.1:0-35006 GCA_030143305.2 Amblyomma americanum
GCGTAACAGTTTATTCTTGACGAGACAATGGCCCAATGCGACTTGTATTGCAACTGAAAATCTTCATGTGACGCCGTTAAGCTGCCGGCCATAGTGTCCAAAAAAAAAAGGTCCACTCCGTCGAGCCGGATTCGAACCAGCGACCTACGGATGTCCGCAGCACGAGACCTCTACAGTCCACCGCTCTACCAACTGAGCTATCGACGGGGATGAAAACGGAACCGGCTTCTTTTCCTCAAGTACACCGTGAGCAGCAATTTATTCCGGAGCCGGCGCAATGGCGTAACAGTTTATTCTTGACGAGACAATGGCCCAATGCGACTTGTATTGCAACTGAAAATCTTCATGTGACGCCGTTAAGCTGCCGGCCATAGTGTCCAAAAAAAAGGACCACTCCGTCGAGCCGGATTCGAACCAGCGACCTATGGATGTCGGTAGCACGAGACCTCTACAGTCCACCGCTCTACCAACAGAGCTATCGACGGGATGAAAACGGAACCGGCTTCTTTTCCTCAAGTACACCGTGAGGAGGAATTTATTCCGGAGCCAGCGCAATGGTGTAAAAGTTTATTCTTGACGAGCCAATGGCCCAATGCGACTTGTATTGCAACTGAAAATCTTCATGTGACGCCGTTAAGCTGCCGGCCATAGTGTCCAAAAAAAAGGACCACTCCGTCGAGCCGGATTCGAACCAGCGACCTATGGATGTCCGTAGCACGAGACCTCTTTTTTTTTCTTTATTGCCTGGCTTTGACTCATATTACACAAAAAATCAACAAAAAACACCAAAACGCTATGTACATACGACACTGTCGTGGTCAGCCATCGAGTCTGGCTGTCCATAGCACGAGACCTCTACAGTCCACCGCTCTACCAACTGAGCTATCGATTTTTTTTTTTTTCTTTATTACCGGTAAACAATACATAAAAATCTCTAGCCACACTTTGGCCGAGACAATGGGTTAAAACTTTTTCATGTTAATCAGTTCATCCATAACTGCCACCCAGTCCGGCGGCTGGGGTTGACTGCGGAGAACATCTCTCAGGAAAACTGCACTTTCTATAAAGTTTTCTCTCACTGGTCGCACATTTGCGTCGGCGTGCCTGGCCGCCATTCTCGTTTTCCAGATGCTGTGGAGGCCCAGTAGCATAAACATGTCGTAAGGAACCTCCTCACTTTCTACAGGTAGAAACCGGATGCCATAAGGAGTTACAGGTAGTTCTTTCTTCAATGTTCTTTGCAAGATGTCCCAGTGGAAAACCGGGTCCCAGCAGTCGATAAACACATGTTCGATGGTCTCGGGTTTTTTGCAGAGTATGCAGTCGGTGGTCCAGGGCACAAAAATGCCTTTATCGTTTAGCCATGTTTTCACCGGAAGGGTACCGGTATGAAGTTTAAAGAAAAAGGATTTGACAGTCGGTCTTACCGGCATCTTCTTAACTCGCTTTAACACATCTTTGCCTGGGCCTCCGCAGCAAAAGGAACGGTATAAGGGAGCAGGTATAAATATATCTAGCAAATCTTTGTACAGTTTTTTCCTGGGTACAGCAGATAGATACTGTGTAGAAAAGTGAGCGCTCAAAGTGCGAAAGGCTGCCACAACTTCACGCAAAAAACCTGTTACAGCACGATTCGTGGCCGGGTAACTGGACACAACAAATTCCGGCAACACGTTGCCTAAGCGCACCTGCAACATTGTGCGCAACAAGGGATCGGTTTGATCACGTAGAAACAAAAATCTTGAGACAACTTGCTTCAGAAACAAATTAGAAAGACCAAGGCCGCCCCTTTTGACCGGAAGGAACAGATTAACTCGACTTGTTCGCTCCCAATTTGAGCTCCAAATAAAGACAGCAAACACTCTATGCAGCTTCTGCAGGTTTGCTCGGGTAATGAGCACGAACTGCAATATATACCAAATTCTGGCTATTAAAAATACATTGCACACACTTGCGCGCGCGAAAACAGAAAGGTCACGTCCTTTCCAGCCATCCGCTTTTCTCCTTGCACTCTGCGTTATCTCACCCCACAACTCCGTACTGCTTTTATAGTGCTCCAAGGGCACCCCCAAGTACTTCGCAGGGGCGGTCGTCCATTTCATGTTAGCAAACACGGCAGGTGTGCTGTCCCAATCACCGTGCCAAAAACCTATGCACTTATCCCAGTTAATTTCGGACCCAGTCTTTTTGCAATATTCCCCCGCGACTTTCACAACTTCTTTAACGCTTTCTTGATCCGCGCAAAAAACAGCAATATCATCAGCGTAAGCAAGCACTTTTACTTGCGCCGACAGAAGAGTGAAACCGCAGATCCCATCATTGTGCAACAGTGATAACAGAAAAGGCTCAAGGTAGATCGCAAAGAGCAAAGGCGAGAGCGGGCAACCCTGCCTGACCGAAGAACACACAGGTACAGGTTCAGTCAGCTGTTTGTTCACTATAATTCGGGTAACACAGTTGTCGTACGCCATCTGTACACCTTGTATTATCACAGAGCCGACGTTGGCATATTCTAGAATGGCGAAAAGAATGTCATGCGACACTCGATCGAAGGCCTTTGCAAGGTCAAGCTGTATCATGGCAACTCGGCCCCCGAAGGCATCGCAGCATTCAAGAACAGTTCTAGCAATGTGCACATTTGTTCCAATGGTGCGACCTTTAATACCGCACGTTTGGTGGGGCCCTACAAGGTCCTTTATGACCTTTTGCAGTCTGTTGGCAAGAATCTTCATAAACACTTTATAGTCAACGTTGGTTAGGCTTATCGGCCGATAAGCCCCAACGGACAGAAGTTTAGCCTGGTCCTCACTCTTGGGTATTAAAACCACGTGTGCTGTTTTAAATGATGGTGGCATTTTCTTTGTCTCATAAATTTCGGTGAAGACGCAGTGGAGAGCTTGGGTGAGTTCGGCTTTGAACTTCTTATAAAATTCACTACCTAAGCCGTCAGGACCGGGAGATTTTCCGGCACTCAGCTCTTCGATTGCTCTTCCCACTTCGCTTACGCTGATTGGTACCTCCAGCCCTTGTTTTATATCGTCTCCTAGTTTTGGCATACGGGACAAGAACGTGTTTGCAAACCCCTCTTCTTCAAGCCGTCGCCGCCCAAGCAATTCCCGATACTGCTCAACAAACGCCAACTGAATCACTTTGCTATCATTCGTTACCTCGTTTCTGTACCTGATTTGTCTTACTTCGTTCTGAGTCGCGTACTTCTTTTCGTCACTAAGCGAGCGTTTAGTAGGTACTTGGTCAAGCCAGAGGCGTTCAGCACGGGCCCGTATCATGGCAGCTGTATACTTGTCTTTTTCGATAATCTCAAGTTTACTTTTTGTATCTCTTATTTCTTTCTTATATTTTCCCGGCTGGGAACTTTCCAGGCTTACGAGCAAGTCAAGTTGGCAATGTAGTTCTTTTTCTTTAACACGTTTATCGTGGCATATGATGCTTGCCCTTTCAATCGCGTTTATTTTCACTTGTTCTTTGAAATCTTCCCACCTAATTACCCAGTTCCCAGGATCTGCTGATAGCAATGCTTTAATGCATTCATTAACTTTAATGTCAAAGCGTTCATCCTCGAGTAATTGTGCGTTAAACTTCCACAGGTCCCACGAGAAACGAGATTTCTTGTCTTTGTTCCCCAGGGTAAACGTAACTAAGCTGTGGTCGGTAAAAGACATGTGTTTTACCTCGTAGCTATTGCACAAAGGAATCAGATCAAGCGACACATACGCTCTGTCAAGTCTCGCGTGACTTTCACCCTGGAAGTGAGTAAAATGCGGCGCTACCGAAAGAACTTCAGCAACATCATCTAAACCATTTTCTTGCACAATCGAATTCAACAATTCCGCACTTTTGTCACGAAGGAGTCTTTTTGTAATTCTATCCTCTGCTTTACAAACGCAGTTAAAGTCGCCCAAAAGCACAATTAACCGCTCACAGCACACATATTGTTCAACGCGCTCAAAAAATTCCTTGCGCTCGTTCTCCCTGTTAGGAGCATACACGCATATGACTCTCCATAGCAAATTGCAATAAAAAAAATCCACTACAACCAAACGGCCAGTTTGACACACAGTTAAATTCTGCTCGACAATCCCGAGAGAATTCCTAATAAATACAGCACAACCGCCCGATGTGCCAGAAGAATGGCACACACAAACATTGTAGCGTGCCGTAAAAGGCTGCACCATAAGGTCCGCCTGTTCCTGTCTTTCGACTTTCGTCTCCTGTACGGCTATTATGTCTAGGTCATTATCAACGAACAGCCGGCTTAGCTGGTACTGACGCTTCTTGGAAGCCAGTCCCCTGACATTAATTGTTGCAATGCGCAACGCTCTAAGAGGTGTAGAAGCCATCTAGTTTAGGTACAGGAGCCATATGGTGCATACCTCGGGACACAAGGCGACGGTGCGGGTGACTTGCCTAGTCTGAGGTGCTCGATGGGTGCGGTGCCGGTAATCCAAAGTCTCTTGCACAAGTGCCTCTTGCGTATGGACTGGAAAATCAGCCCATGCAGTCCGTTACCGAAAAAGGCCATCTCACGCCCACAGAAACCACTCACAGGGCACTCACTCCAACTAAGGCGGCGGCTTAGCCGCCGCTCGTTGATCGGCCTGTACATTCGGCCGCGGTTTCAACGTCGGTCGCCTGACACCAACAGTCTTCTGCGGCGGCTCGTCGCCTTCGCTCACTTTGGGCTCTCCATTCGCACTGTGCTCGTGCGGTCGCTTCCCTGCTTGGTTGCTGGTTGATGCATGTGACACTTCCATGCTGTCACCATGCTGGGGAACGACGGGAGCTGACGCCCCACCGCTCAAGACTTCGTCCGTTGGCGCCTTGACTTCTGCAGGCTGCGCTGCCTGTTGCTGCCGCTTACTGCTGGGCTCCTCTACGCTTGTGGATATTTCCGTAGGGGGCACAGCAGGGGCCTTCTCCACGCTGTCCCCTGCCTCTGCTGCAGCGTCTTCCGCGTCAGCCTCGTCCATGACAAGTTCGGACGAAATGTCAGTGTTGACTGGGACGGCAGCACTCGCGTACGTGCGTACGCAGCTGCTTTCTTCGTGCCCGTAGCGACGACAGGCGCCGCATCGTGGAACCTTGCACTCACGGCGAATGTGCCCAGTACCGTGGCAGCGCAGACACAGCGGAGCTCTGCCCGGTACAACCACGAGAGCCAGCTCACCGCCAACCCTGACTTCGTGAGGGAGGTCTTCCAGCTTCACGCCAGGATTCATTTTCAATGAAACCAAGCGTGTCGTCGACCCCTTGCTGGCGACACCCTGGACGCGCCACCGCTCCTTGGAGACTTCGCTCACCTTGCCGTACGGAGCAAAGGCTACCCTCACGTCTTCGTCGGGCACGTTGTGCAGCAGCCAGTGCAGCTTGACGCGGACGTCCTGGTTTGCCGGGTCGATGACGAGACAGCGGCGGTCCTTGACTTTCAGGTCTCCGGCAGAAAGAATTTTCGTCACCGCCTCAGCACTCGCGAAAGTAACAGCCCATACATGGCTCATGCGATACGCCCCCAAGGCGATAACCTCGGGGAGCAGCATCAGCTGAGCCAGCGCATCCCTGAAATCTTCGACCCGATAAGGACGGGCCCGCACGTCAGCGTGCAAAAAAACTGTGTTCAACACAACACGTCCTGTAGGAAGGGTAGGCAGAATCACCTGATACTCTTCATCCGAGGCAAAAGCCCTGTTTCCGCGGCCAGACATGACCGCTGTAGCTGCTCCAACGGAGCCCGTCATCGCACGTCCGTCACGCTCGGTGGCCGGAAGTCGAATCTTCCCAACTGAGCTATCGACGAGGATGTAAGCGAAACCGGCTTCTTTTCCTCAAGTACACCGTGAGCAGCAATTTATTCCGGAGTCGGCGCAATGGCGTAACAGTTTATTCTTGACGAGACAATGGCCCAATGCGACTTGTATTGCAACTGAAAATCTTCATGTGACGCCGTTAAGCTGCCGGCAATAGTGTCCAAAAAAAAAAGGTCCACTCCGTCGAGCCGGATTCGAACCAGCGACCTATGGATGTCCATAGCACGAGACCTCTACAGTCCACCGCTCTACCAACTGAGCTATCGACGGGGATGAAAACGGAACCGGCTTCTTTTCCTCAAGTACACCGTGAGCAGCAATTTATTCCGGAGCCGGCGCAATGGCGTAACAGTTTATTCTTGACGAGACAATGGCCCAATGCGACTTGTATTGCAACTGAAAATCTTCATGTGACGCCGTTAAGCTGCCGGCCATAGTGTCCAAAAAAAAGGACCACTCCGTCGAGCCGGATTCGAACCAGCGACCTATGGATGTCCGTAGCACGAGACCTCTACAGTCCACCGCTCTACCAACTGAGCTATCGACGGGGATGAAAACGGAACCGGCTTCTTTTCCTCAAGTACACCGTGAGCAGCAATTTATTCCGGAGCCGGCGCAATGGCGTAACAGTTTATTCTTGACGAGACAATGGCCCAATGCGACTTGTATTGCAACTGAAAATCTTCATGTGACGCCGTTAAGCTGCCGGCCATAGTGTCCAAAAAAAAGGACCACTCCGTCGAGCCGGATTCGAACCAGCGACCTATGGATGTCCGTAGCACGAGACCTCTACAGTCCACCGCTCTACCAACTGAGCTATCGACGGGGATGAAAACGGAACCGGCTTCTTTTCCTCAAGTACACCGTGAGCAGCAATTTATTCCGGAGCCGGCGCAATGGCGTAACAGTTTATTCTTGACGAGCCAATGGCCCCAAGCGACTTGTATTGCAACTGAAAATCTTCATGTGACGCCGTTAAGCTGCCGGCCATAGTGTCCAAAAAAAAGGACCACTCCGTCGAGCCGGATTCGAACCAGCGACCTATGGATGTCCGTAGCACGAGACCTCTACAGTCCACCGCTCTACCAACTGAGCTATCGACGGGGATGAAAACGGAACCGGCTTCTTTTCCTCAAGTACACCGTGAGCAGCAATTTATTCCGGAGCCGGCGCAATGGTGTAACAGTTTATTCTTGACGAGACAATGGCCCAATGCGACTTGTATTGCAACTGAAAATCTTCATGTGACGCCGTTAAGCTGCCGGCCATAGTGTCCAAAAAAAAGGACCACTCCGTCGAGCCGGATTCGAACCAGCGACCTATGGATGTCCGTAGCACGAGACCTCTACAGTCCACCGCTCTACCAACTGAGCTATCGACGGGGATGAAAACGGAACCGGCTTCTTTTCCTCAAGTACACCGTGAGCAGCAATTTATTCCGGAGCCGGCGCAATGGCGTAACAGTTTATTCTTGACGAGACAATGGCCCCAATGCGACTTGTATTGCAACTGAAAATCTTCATGTGACGCCGTTAAGCTGCCGGCCATAGTGTCCAAAAAAAAGGACCACTCCGTCGAGCCGGATTCGAACCAGCGACCTATGGATGTCCGTAGCACGAGACCTCTACAGTCCACCGCTCTACCAACTGAGCTATCGACGGGGATGAAAACGGAACCGGCTTCTTTTCCTCAAGTACACCGTGAGCAGCAATTTATTCCGGAGCCGGCGCAATGGCGTAACAGTTTATTCTTGACGAGCCAATGGCCCCAATGCGACTTGTATTGCAACTGAAAATCTTCATGTGACGCCGTTAAGCTGCCGGCCATAGTGTCCAAAAAAAAGGACCACTCCGTCGAGCCGGATTCGAACCAGCGACCTATGGATGTCCGTAGCACGAGACCTCTACAGTCCACCGCTCTACCAACTGAGCTATCGACGGGGATGAAAACGGAACCGGCTTCTTTTCCTCAAGTACACCGTGAGCAGCAATTTATTCCGGAGCCGGCGCAATGGCGTAACAGTTTATTCTTGACGAGACAATGGCCCAATGTGACTTGTATTGCAACTGAAAATCTTCATGTGACGCCGTTAAGCTGCCGGCCATAGTGTCCAAAAAAAAGGACCACTCCGTCGAGCCGGATTCGAACCAGCGACCTATGGATGTCCGTAGCACGAGACCTCTACAGTCCACCGCTCTACCAACTGAGCTATCGACGGGGATGAAAACGGAACCGGCTTCTTTTCCTCAAGTACACCGTGAGCAGCAATTTATTCCGGAGCCGGCGCAATGGCGTAACAGTTTATTCTTGACGAGCCAATGGCCCAATGCGACTTGTATTGCAACTGAAAATCTTCATGTGACGCCGTTAAGCTGCCGGCCATAGTGTCCAAAAAAAAGGACCACTCCGTCGAGCCGGATTCGAACCAGCGACCTATGGATGTCCGTAGCACGAGACCTCTACAGTCCACCGCTCTACCAACTGAGCTATCGACGGGGATGAAAACGGAACCGGCTTCTTTTCCTCAAGTACACCGTGAGCAGCAATTTATTCCGGAGCCGGCGCAATGGCGTAACAGTTTATTCTTGACGAGACAATGGCCCAATGCGACTTGTATTGCAACTGAAAATCTTCATGTGACGCCGTTAAGCTGCCGGCCATAGTGTCCAAAAAAAAGGACCACTCCGTCGAGCCGGATTCGAACCAGCGACCTATGGATGTCCGTAGCACGAGACCTCTACAGTCCACCGCTCTACCAACTGAGCTATCGACGGGGATGAAACGGAACCGGCTTCTTTTCCTCAAGTACACCGTGAGCAGCAATTTATTCCGGAGCCGGCGCAATGGCGTAACAGTTTATTCTTGACGAGACAATGGCCCAATGCGACTTGTATTGCAACTGAAAATCTTCATGTGACGCCGTTAAGCTGCCGGCCATAGTGTCCAAAAAAAAGGACCACTCCGTCGAGCCGGATTCGAACCAGCGACCTATGGATGTCCGTAGCACGAGACCTCTACAGTCCACCGCTCTACCAACTGAGCTATCGACGGGGATGAAAACGGAACCGGCTTCTTTTCCTCAAGTACACCGTGAGCAGCAATTTATTCCGGAGCCGGCGCAATGGCGTAACAGTTTATTCTTGACGAGACAATGGCCCAATGCGACTTGTATTGCAACTGAAAATCTTCATGTGACGCCGTTAAGCTGCCGGCCATAGTGTCCAAAAAAAAGGACCACTCCGTCGAGCCGGATTCGAACCAGCGACCTATGGATGTCCGTAGCACGAGACCTCTACAGTCCACCGCTCTACCAACTGAGCTATCGACGGGGATGAAAACGGAACCGGCTTCTTTTCCTCAAGTACACCGTGAGCAGCAATTTATTCCGGAGCCGGCGCAATGGCGTAACAGTTTATTCTTGACGAGACAATGGCCCAATGCGACTTGTATTGCAACTGAAAATCTTCATGTGACGCCGTTAAGCTGCCGGCCATAGTGTCCAAAAAAAAGGACCACTCCGTCGAGCCGGATTCGAACCAGCGACCTATGGATGTCCGTAGCACGAGACCTCTACAGTCCACCGCTCTACCAACTGAGCTATCGACGGGGATGAAAACGGAACCGGCTTCTTTTCCTCAAGTACACCGTGAGCAGCAATTTATTCCGGAGCCGGCGCAATGGCGTAACAGTTTATTCTTGACGAGACAATGGCCCAATGCGACTTGTATTGCAACTGAAAATCTTCATGTGACGCCGTTAAGCTGCCGGCCATAGTGTCCAAAAAAAAGGACCACTCCGTCGAGCCGGATTCGAACCAGCGACCTATGGATGTCCGTAGCACGAGACCTCTACAGTCCACCGCTCTACCAACTGAGCTATCGACGGGGATGAAAACGGAACCGGCTTCTTTTCCTCAAGTACACCGTGAGCAGCAATTTATTCCGGAGCCGGCGCAATGGCGTAACAGTTTATTCTTGACGAGACAATGGCCCAATGCGACTTGTATTGCAACTGAAAATCTTCATGTGACGCCGTTAAGCTGCCGGCCATAGTGTCCAAAAAAAAGGACCACTCCGTCGAGCCGGATTCGAACCAGCGACCTATGGATGTCCGTAGCACGAGACCTCTACAGTCCACCGCTCTACCAACTGAGCTATCGACGGGGATGAAAACGGAACCGGCTTCTTTTCCTCAAGTACACCGTGAGCAGCAATTTATTCCGGAGCCGGCGCAATGGCGTAACAGTTTATTCTTGACGAGACAATGGCCCAATGCGACTTGTATTGCAACTGAAAATCTTCATGTGACGCCGTTAAGCTGCCGGCCATAGTGTCCAAAAAAAAGGACCACTCCGTCGAGCCGGATTCGAACCAGCGACCTATGGATGTCCGTAGCACGAGACCTCTACAGTCCACCGCTCTACCAACTGAGCTATCGACGGGGATGAAAACGGAACCGGCTTCTTTTCCTCAAGTACACCGTGAGCAGCAATTTATTCCGGAGCCGGCGCAATGGCGTAACAGTTTATTCTTGACGAGACAATGGCCCAATGCGACTTGTATTGCAACTGAAAATCTTCATGTGACGCCGTTAAGCTGCCGGCCATAGTGTCCAAAAAAAAGGACCACTCCGTCGAGCCGGATTCGAACCAGCGACCTATGGATGTCCGTAGCACGAGACCTCTACAGTCCACCGCTCTACCAACTGAGCTATCGACGGGGATGAAAACGGAACCGGCTTCTTTTCCTCAAGTACACCGTGAGCAGCAATTTATTCCGGAGCCGGCGCAATGGCGTAACAGTTTATTCTTGACGAGCCAATGGCCCCAAGCGACTTGTATTGCAACTGAAAATCTTCATGTGACGCCGTTAAGCTGCCGGCCATAGTGTCCAAAAAAAAGGACCACTCCGTCGAGCCGGATTCGAACCAGCGACCTATGGATGTCCATAGCACGAGACCTCTACAGTCCACCGCTCTACCAACTGAGCTATCGACGGGGATGAAAACGGAACCGGCTTCTTTTCCTCAAGTACACCGTGAGCAGCAATTTATTCCGGAGCCGGCGCAATGGTGTAACAGTTTATTCTTGACGAGCCAATGGCCCCAATGCGACTTGTATTGCAACTGAAAATCTTCATGTGACGCCGTTAAGCTGCCGGCCATAGTGTCCAAAAAAAAGGACCACTCCGTCGAGCCGGATTCGAACCAGCGACCTATGGATGTCCGTAGCACGAGACCTCTACAGTCCACCGCTCTACCAACTGAGCTATCGACGGGGATGAAAACGGAACCGGCTTCTTTTCCTCAAGTACACCGTGAGCAGCAATTTATTCCGGAGCCGGCGCAATGGCGTAACAGTTTATTCTTGACGAGACAATGGCCCCAAGCGACTTGTATTGCAACTGAAAATCTTCATGTGACGCCGTTAAGCTGCCGGCCATAGTGTCCAAAAAAAAGGACCACTCCGTCGAGCCGGATTCGAACCAGCGACCTATGGATGTCCGTAGCACGAGACCTCTACAGTCCACCGCTCTACCAACTGAGCTATCGACGGGGATGAAAACGGAACCGGCTTCTTTTCCTCAAGTACACCGTGAGCAGCAATTTATTCCGGAGCCGGCGCAATGGCGTAACAGTTTATTCTTGACGAGCCAATGGCCCCAATGCGACTTGTATTGCAACTGAAAATCTTCATGTGACGCCGTTAAGCTGCCGGCCATAGTGTCCAAAAAAAGGACCACTCCGTCGAGCCGGATTCGAACCAGCGACCTATGGATGTCCGTAGCACGAGACCTCTACAGTCCACCGCTCTACCAACTGAGCTATCGACGGGGATGAAAACGGAACCGGCTTCTTTTCCTCAAGTACACCGTGAGCAGCAATTTATTCCGGAGCCGGCGCAATGGCGTAACAGTTTATTCTTGACGAGACAATGGCCCAATGCGACTTGTATTGCAACTGAAAATCTTCATGTGACGCCGTTAAGCTGCCGGCCATAGTGTCCAAAAAAAAGGACCACTCCGTCGAGCCGGATTCGAACCAGCGACCTATGGATGTCCGTAGCACGAGACCTCTACAGTCCACCGCTCTACCAACTGAGCTATCGACGGGGATGAAAACGGAACCGGCTTCTTTTCCTCAAGTACACCGTGAGCAGCAATTTATTCCGGAGCCGGCGCAATGGCGTAACAGTTTATTCTTGACGAGACAATGGTCCCAATGCGACTTGTATTGCAACTGAAAATCTTCATGTGACGCCGTTAAGCTGCCGGCCATAGTGTCCAAAAAAAAGGACCACTCCGTCGAGCCGGATTCGAACCAGCGACCTATGGATGTCCGTAGCACGAGACCTCTACAGTCCACCGCTCTACCAACTGAGCTATCGACGGGGATGAAAACGGAACCGGCTTCTTTTCCTCAAGTACACCGTGAGCAGCAATTTATTCCGGAGCCGGCGCAATGGCGTAACAGTTTATTCTTGACGAGACAATGGCCCAATGCGACTTGTATTGCAACTGAAAATCTTCATGTGACGCCGTTAAGCTGCCGGCCATAGTGTCCAAAAAAAAGGACCACTCCGTCGAGCCGGATTCGAACCAGCGACCTATGGATGTCCGTAGCACGAGACCTCTACAGTCCACCGCTCTACCAACTGAGCTATCGACGGGGATGAAAACGGAACCGGCTTCTTTTCCTCAAGTACACCGTGAGCAGCAATTTATTCCGGAGCCGGCGCAATGGCGTAACAGTTTATTCTTGACGAGACAATGGCCCAATGTGACTTGTATTGCAACTGAAAATCTTCATGTGACGCCGTTAAGCTGCCGGCCATAGTGTCCAAAAAAAGGACCACTCCGTCGAGCCGGATTCGAACCAGCGACCTATGGATGTCCGTAGCACGAGACCTCTACAGTCCACCGCTCTACCAACTGAGCTATCGACGGGGATGAAAACGGAACCGGCTTCTTTTCCTCAAGTACACCGTGAGCAGCAATTTATTCCGGAGCCGGCGCAATGGCGTAACAGTTTATTCTTGACGAGACAATGGCCCAATGCGACTTGTATTGCAACTGAAAATCTTCATGTGACGCCGTTAAGCTGCCGGCCATAGTGTCCAAAAAAAAGGACCACTCCGTCGAGCCGGATTCGAACCAGCGACCTATGGATGTCCGTAGCACGAGACCTCTACAGTCCACCGCTCTACCAACTGAGCTATCGACGGGGATGAAAACGGAACCGGCTTCTTTTCCTCAAGTACACCGTGAGCAGCAATTTATTCCGGAGCCGGCGCAATGGTGTAACAGTTTATTCTTGACGAGCCAATGGCCCCAAGCGACTTGTATTGCAACTGAAAATCTTCATGTGACGCCGTTAAGCTGCCGGCCATAGTGTCCAAAAAAAAGGACCACTCCGTCGAGCCGGATTCGAACCAGCGACCTATGGATGTCCGTAGCACGAGACCTCTACAGTCCACCGCTCTACCAACTGAGCTATCGACGGGGATGAAACGGAACCGGCTTCTTTTCCTCAAGTACACCGTGAGCAGCAATTTATTCCGGAGCCGGCGCAATGGCGTAACAGTTTATTCTTGACGAGACAATGGCCCAATGCGACTTGTATTGCAACTGAAAATCTTCATGTGACGCCGTTAAGCTGCCGGCCATAGTGTCCAAAAAAAAGGACCACTCCGTCGAGCCGGATTCGAACCAGCGACCTATGGATGTCCGTAGCACGAGACCTCTACAGTCCACCGCTCTACCAACTGAGCTATCGACGGGGATGAAAGCGAAACCGGCTTCTTTTCCTCAAGTACACCGTGAGCAGCAATTTATTCCGGAGCCGGCGCAATGGCGTAACAGTTTATTCTTGACGAGACAATGGCCCAATGCGACTTGTATTGCAACTGAAAATCTTCATGTGACGCCGTTAAGCTGCCGGCCATAGTGTCCAAAAAAAAGGACCACTCCGTCGAGCCGGATTCGAACCAGCGACCTATGGATGTCCGTAGCACGAGACCTCTACAGTCCACCGCTCTACCAACTGAGCTATCGACGGGGATGAAAACGGAACCGGCTTCTTTTCCTCAAGTACACCGTGAGCAGCAATTTATTCCGGAGCCGGCGCAATGGCGTAACAGTTTATTCTTGACGAGACAATGGCCCAATGCGACTTGTATTGCCACTGAAAATCTTCATGTGACGCCGTTAAGCTGCCGGCCATAGTGTCCAAAAAAAAAGGACCACTCCGTCGAGCCGGATTCGAACCAGCGACCTATGGATGTCCGTAGCACGAGACCTCTACAGTCCACCGCTCTACCAACTGAGCTATCGACGGGGATGAAAACGGAACCGGCTTCTTTTCCTCAAGTACACCGTGAGCAGCAATTTATTCCGGAGCCGGCGCAATGGCGTAACAGTTTATTCTTGACGAGACAATGGCCCAATGCGACTTGTATTGCAACTGAAAATCTTCATGTGACGCCGTTAAGCTGCCGGCCATAGTGTCCAAAAAAAAAGGACCGCTCCGTCGAGCCGGATTCGAACCAGCGACCTATGGATGTCCATAGCACGAGACCTCTACAGTCCACCGCTCTACCAACTGAGCTATCGACGGGGATGAAAACGGAACCGGCTTCTTTTCCTCAAGTACACCGTGAGCAGCAATTTATTCCGGAGCCGGCGCAATGGCGTAACAGTTTATTCTTGACGAGACAATGGCCCAATGCGACTTGTATTGCAACTGAAAATCTTCATGTGACGCCGTTAAGCTGCCGGCCATAGTTTCCAAAAAAAAGGACCACTCCGTCGAGCCGGATTCGAACCAGCGACCTATGGATGTCCATAGCACGAGACCTCTACAGTCCACCGCTCTACCAACTGAGCTATCGACGGGGATGAAAACGGTACCGGCTTCTTTTCCTCAAGTACACCGTGAGCAGCAATTTATTCCGGAGCCGGCGCAATGGTGTAACAGTTTATTCTTGACGAGCCAATGGCCCCAAGCGACTTGTATTGCAACTGAAAATATTCATGTGACGCCGTTAAGCTGCCGGCCATAGTGTCCAAAAAAAAGGACCACTCCGTCGAGCCGGATTCGAACCAGCGACCTATGGATGTCCGTAGCACGAGACCTCTACAGTCCACCGCTCTACCAACTGAGCTATCGACGGGGATGAAAACGGAACCGGCTTCTTTTCCTCAAGTACACCGTGAGCAGCAATTTATTCCGGAGCCGGCGCAATGGTGTAACAGTTTATTCTTGACGAGCCAATGGCCCCAAGCGACTTGTATTGCAACTGAAAATCTTCATGTGACCCCGTTAAGCTGCCGGCCATAGTGTCCAAAAAAAAAAGAACCACTCCGTCGAGCCGGATTCGAACCAGCGACCTATGGATGTCCGTAGCACGAGACCTCTGCAGTCCACCGCTCTACCAACTGAGCTATCGACGGGGATGAAAACGGAACCGGCTTCTTTTCCTCAAGTACACCGTGAGCAGCAATTTATTCCGGAGCCGGCGTAATGGTGTAACAGTTTATTCTTGACGAGCCAATGGCCCCAAGATATTTGTATTGCAACTGAAAATCTTCATGTGACGCCGTTAAGCTGCCGGCCATAGTGTCCAAAAAAAGGACCACTCCGTCGAGCCGGATTCGAACCAGCGACCTATGGATGTCCGTAGCACGAGACCTCTACAGTCCACCGCTCTACCAACTGAGCTATCGACGGGGATGAAAACGGAACCGGCTTCTTTTCCTCAAGTACAGCGTGAGCAGCAATTTATTCCGGAGCCGGCGCAATGGTGTAACAGTTTATTCTTGACGAGCCAATGGCCCCAAGCGACTTGTATTGCAACTGAAAATCTTCATGTGACGCCGTTAAGCTGCCGGCCATAGTGTCCAAAAAAAAAGGACCACTCCGTCGAGCCGGATTCGAACAGCGACCTATGGATGTCCGTAGCACGAGACCTCTACAGTCCACCGCTCTACCAACTGAGCTATCGACGGGGATGAAAACGGAACCGGCTTCTTTTCCTCAAGTACACCGTGAGCAGCAATTTATTCCGGAGCCGGCGCAATGGCGTAACAGTTTATTCTTGACGAGACAATGGCCCAATGCGACTTGTATTGCAACTGAAAATCTTCATGTGACGCCGTTAAGCTGCCGGCCATAGTGTCCAAAAAAAGGACCACTCCGTAAAGCCGGATTCGAACCAGCGACCTATGGATGTCCATAGCACGAGACCTCTACAGTCCACCGCTCTACCAACTGAGCTATCGACGGGAATGAAAACGGAACCGGCTTCTTTTCCTCAAGTACAGCGTGAGCAGCAATTTATTCCGGAGCCGGCGCAATGGTGTAACAGTTTATTCTTGACGAGCCAATGGCCCCAAGCGACTTGTATTGCAACTGAAAATCTTCATGTGACGCCGTTAAGCTGCCGGCCATAGTGTCCAAAAAAAAGGACCACTCCGTCGAGCCGGATTCGAACCAGCGACCTATGGATGTCCGTAGCACGAGACCTCTACAGTCCACCGCTCTACCAACTGAGCTATCTTTTTTTTCTTTATTACCGGTATGATCACATTCAATGTACAGACAAAACACACCAGCCAGTCTTCGGTTGGAGGAGTAGGGTTAAAATATCTTCAGGCACACCAAATCATCAAATACATTAATCCACTCAGGGGGGTCAGGTAACGCCTGATAGACTTCTCTCATGTAGATCATATGCTGGATGAAGTTTTCGCGTACAGAGTGAACAGTAACATCAGCATGGCGGACTGCCATTCGGGTTTGCCACAGACTGTGGAGGCCCAGTAGCATCAACATATCAAAGGGAATGCCTTCATCACATTTAACTGGGAGAAACCGGATCCCGTATGGCGTTATTGGCAGTTGTTTCTTAAGGGTTCGCTGCAGAATGTCCCAGTGGAATATAGGGTCCCAACAGTCAATAAATACGTGTTCAATAGTTTCTGGTTTTTTGCAGAGTAAGCAGTTGATTGTCCAGGGTACAAATATCCCTTTCTGATCTAGCCACGCTTTTACAGGTAATGTGTTCGTGTGCAGCTTAAAGAAAAAGGATTTGACAGAAGGTCTTATCGGCATTTTTCTAACCCGTTTTAAAACGTCCTTTCCTGGGCCACCACAGTAAACAGACCTGTACAATGGTGTCGGCAGTAGATTTGCAATTAAGTCCGCGTACAGTTTCTTCTTCGTGACAGAACATAGGTAATCCATTGAAAACCTTGCATGCAACATGCGGAAAGAAACAACAACTTCATGAAAGTAACCAGTCACACGGCGACATCTTATATCACTTGTAGCCACAATAAATTCAGGGAGCGCTTTCGCAAGTCGCACTTGTATGACTGTGCGCAAAAAACTGTCGCTTTGGTCCCGCAGAAAAAAAAAAACGCGACACAATCTGTCTGATAAACAAATGAGAAAGACCTAGGCCTCCATCGCGGACTTTGCGAAAAAGGTTGGCACGACTCACCCTCTCCCATGTTGAGCCCCATATAAACACAGCAAAAACCCGATGCATTTTCTGCACATTTGTGCGGGACATAAACAGCACTTGCAACACATACCAAACTTTAGCGATTAAAAACAAATTGCAAGCAGAGGCACGCGCAAACATTGAAAGGCCGCGACCCTGCCAGTTTCCTGTCCTCTCCTTCATTTTTTCCGTTGCGTCGCTCCAGTACCTTGCGGGTTCCTGGTAGTGCTCGAAAGGCACACCGAGGTACGTCGTAGGTGTGCCTGTCCATGTCGTACAAGCAAACCTTTCTGGCTTGATGTCCCAGTTACCGTGCCATATACCAACACTCTTTTCCCAGTTTATCTCTGAGCCCGTTAGCTTACAGAAAGCCTTAGCAAGGTTGACCACTTCTAACACACTCTCGCGATCTTGACAAAATACGGCTATGTCATCAGCATACGCCAACAGTTTTACCTCCGTAGAATGCACTTTGAAGCCTCGTATTGATGTTTGGTGAATTACGGCTAAACAAAAGGGTTCGACATATATAGCAAACAAGAGGGGAGACAGTGGGCATCCTTGCCTTACTGAAGATTGCACTGGGACTCTTTCTGTTAATGACTTATTTATTATGAGCTGGGTACAGCAATCTCGATAGGCCATCATTACACCGTCTAAAATTGTGCTGCCTACATTTGCATGCTTCAATACGCAGAAGAGGACCTCGTGTGACACCCTGTCGAAAGCTTTCGCCAAATCTAGTTGCAACATGGCAACTTGGCCGTCCATGTCGTCGCAGCATTCTAACACATTTCTTGCTACGTGAGTGTTCGTGAAAATCGTTCGCCCTTTGATGCCACATGTTTGATGCGGCCCAACTAAGTGCTTGATCACCCTTTGCAGCCGCTTCGCGAGCACTTTCATAAACACTTTGTAATCGGTGTTCGTAAGGCTGATAGGCCTGTATGAACCTACTGACAGCAGCTTGTCACGGTCATCCGTCTTAGGGATCAAAACGACATGAGCAGCTCTGAAGGACGGTGGCACTTGCCTTGTTTTATACGCCCCATTGATAACGCGGTGTAACACACATGCCAGTTGATGGGCGAAAACCTTGTAAAATGTGGCTCCCAAGCCGTCTGGTCCCGGGGACTTTCCTGCCGGCAATTCGACGATAGCGGCCTCGATTTCGCGAACACTTATCTCTTCCTCAAGGCTGTCTCTGACATCGTGTGCTATCTTTGGCAGATAAGTCATGAATTCAGTAATGAAAGTGTCACTTACACGAGTAACGTTGCTAAACAACTCGCGATAATATTCCACGAACGCCTGCTCTATCTTTTTCTGCTCGCCCGTCACCTCGTTCTTATAGCGGATCTGTTTGATTTCATTTTTTGATGCATACCTTTTCTCGTCACTAAGAGAGCGTTTATTCGGTGCTTCCCCAAGCCATAATCGTTCGCCCCGGGCACGAATCATAGCTGCCTTATATCTTTCATTGTCTATCAACTCAAGTTCACTTTTGTTTTTTTTTATTTCGTCTGCCACTTTTTTAGGCTCCAAAATCACTGCGTTTAGCAAGTATTCTAGTTGGCGCTGCAGATCTTTTTCATTCTTCATCTCATTTCGACGCTTGATGCTTGCTCTTTCAATCGCTGCCATTTTAACTTCATTTTTGAATTGTTCCCAGGCAGTCGAATAGTTTTCTGGCTGATCATTCACTAGCCGCCCTAGTTTTTCCTCAACTGCTTCAACAAAAGGTTCATCATTGAGCAATTTAGCGTTCAACTTCCACAGGTGCCAGTTAAATCGTGGCTGCTTTTGCTTATTGCCAATGTTGAAACTCACAAGGCTGTGATCAGAGAATGAAACAGGTATAACGTTGTAACTATTGCAAAGGGGAATTAGAGCGAGGGACACGTAAACTCTGTCAAGCCTTGCTTGACTACCTTGTTGGGTGTGAGTGAACTGCGGCCGCCCACCGCTTATTATTGTGTGACCCACATCCTCCAAGTTATAGTCCACCACCAAGGAGCTAAGTAACTCGGCGCTCCTATCATGTACGTATGCTACTCTAGATCTATCCTCAGAAAAGCAAACGCAATTAAAGTCTCCCAGCAGAATAAGATGCCTTTCACAAGGCAGATACTGATTAAGGTGTTCAAAGAAAATACATCTCTCACTGACATTGTTCGGGGCATAGACACACACCAGACGCCACTTTTCTACCGACAACGAAAAATCCAAGACGATGAGGCGACCATTTTCAGACACAGTAATCATTTCCTCAATAATCCCCACACTTTTGCGTATCAATACAGCACAGCCAGCAGATTTTCCAACGGCATGGCATACACAGACATTATAAATCGTTGTGAAAGGTGACACCATATGATCAGTCTGCTCTTGTTTTTCCACCTTTGTTTCTTGTACCGCAATTAGATCTAGCTCATTCTCCATGCAAAGGCGACTAAGCTGGTATTGGCGTCGCCTTGAAGCCAAGCCCCTAACATTGATTGTCGCTATGCGTAGCGAAGAATTTAAGTTATTTGCCATCTTGAATCAAGCAGCATGATACCAATGATGTCATTACAAACATGACTGGCACTTTTCTATCACTTCTAAGGGGAAAAATAACAACATGACATACCAAAAAGAAGTCCAGTAACGTCTTCAGCCGTAAGTTGAATGTGTGGCTCGTAGCTTCAGTGATTCCGTCCATTTCGAATCCGTAGTAGCCCGGCACCTTCGACGACACCAAGTTTGTGTGCTAAGTGGGCGTCACCGCCGAACGCCTATCCGGCGGGATTTTCGGTTGCGGGCGCAGCGTCGGTCGACGCACACCCGGCGTCTTTGGCGGGGGTTCATCGTTGTTCGGCTCGCTCGGTTGTCCATCCTGGGTCGCTAACTCGTCATGAGTTCTCTTCATCACCGCACCACTTGTGCCTGTCTCGCTGGCGTCCATTGCCTCAGCTTTATCCATAGCAATTATTCCGTTGTGCGAGCTTAGAGAGATTGCACCCGCAGTCGTGTTCGTCGCAGTGGGCTCCGGTTCAGAAGCGGTGAGAGACGGAGAATCACTGGCCTTGGCCTTGGGGTCGCCTCCGGACTTCTCTTCTGGAGACTTCGCGTCCTCGCCGCTCTTCTCCTCAGCTCCTTTCGAAGCTTCCTCAACTTCGGCTTCATCCTGCAGCAGGTCGTTGACGTCTAGAACCCTCGCAGCTTTCTGCGTGACAGAAGCATACGTCTTCACGCACTGCTCTTCTCCGGGGCCGTATCGGTGGTATAGTGCGCAGCCGGATTCGAACCAGCGACCTATGGGTGTCCATAGCACGAGACCTCTACAGTCCACCGCTCTACCAACTGAGCTATCGACTTTTTTTTTTCTTTATTGCCTGACTTCGGCAAGAACCACAATACACAAATACACTTACAGGGCACAATGAACAATACTTAACACTATCCGCCTGGTGGGTTGTGGCTTCGTCATATTAAAATTCAAAACTCTCTAAGCGCCACCAATGGCTCTACTCTTTCGAGCCACTCGGGAGCTTCAGGAGCGATTTTCTGAATTTCAGTAAACTTATACATACACTCCTGAAAATAGATCCGTGCTGGCCGTGCATCAGGATCGCAATGATATCCTGCCATTCTGGAGGGCCAAATACAGGGGAGTCCCATTAGCATAATAAGGTCGAATGGTGTCCCATCCTCATTCTCTACAGGCAAGTACCGTATTCCATGAGAGTCTAGCGGAAATTACTTTTTTAAAGTCCTTTGCAAGATGTTCCAGAAGTATACCCCTTCCCAACAATGCAAAAAACGTGGTCTATTGTCTCCGGTTGTTTACAGATTAAACAATGTGATCCCCAAGGTAGAAATAAATGCCAACCGAGCTATCGACGGCGATGTAGGCAATACCGGCTTCTTTTCCTCAAGTACGCCGTGAGCAACAATTTATTCCGGAGCCGGCGCAATGGTGTATTCTTGGCGAGACAACGGCCCAAAGCAACTTGTATTGCAACTGAAAATGTTCATGTGACGCCGTTAAGCTGCCGGCAGTTTAAAAACCAGCGACCTATGGATGTCCATAGCACGAGACCTCTACAGTCCACCGCTCTACCAACTGAGCTATCGACGGGGATATAGGCAATACCGGCTTCTTTTCCTCAAGTACGCCGTGAGCAGCAATTTATTCCGGAGCCGGCGCAATGGTGTAACAGTTTATTCTTGGCGAGACAACGGCCCAAAGCGACTTGTATTGCAACTGAAAATGTTCATGTGACGCCGTTAAGCTGCCGGCCGTTTCCAAAAAAAAAAAAACACTCCGTCGAGCCGGATTCGAAACAGCGACCTATGGATGCCCATAGCACGAGACCTCTACAGTCCACCGCTCTACCAACTGAGCTATCGACGGGGATGTAGGCAATACCGGCTTCTTTTCCTCAAGTACGCCGTGAGCAGCAATTTATTCCGGAGCCGGCGCAACGGTGTAACAGTTTATTCTTGAGGAGACAACGGCCCAAAGCAACTTGTATTGCAACTGAAAATCTTCATGCGACGCCGTTAAGCTGTCGGCAATAGTTTCCAAAAAGAGAACACTCCGTCGAGCCGGATTCGAACCAGCGACCTATGGATGCCCATAGCACGAGACCTCTACAGTCCACCGCTCTACCAACTGAGCTATCGACGGGGATGTAGGCAAAAGCGGCTTCTTTTCCTCAAGTACGCCGTGAGCAGCAATTTATTCCGGAGCCGGCGCAATGGCGTAACAGTTTATTCTTGACGAGACAACGGCCCAAAGCAACTTGTATTGCAACTGAAAATCTTCACGTGACGCCGTTAATAATAATAATAACAATAATTGGTTTTTGGGGGGGAAGGAAATGGCGCAGCATCTGTCTCATATATTGTTGGACACCTGAACCGCGCCGTAAGGAAGGGTAAAGGAGGGAGTGAAAGATGAAAGGAAGAGAGAGAGGTGCCGTAGTGGAGGGCTCCGGAATAATTTCGACCACCTGGGGATCTTTAACGTGCACTGACATCGCACAGCACACGGGCGCCCGACATTAGTTTCCAAAAAGAGAACACTCCGTCGAGCCGGATTTGAACCAGCGACCTATGGATGCCCATAGCACGAGACCTCTACAGTCCACCGCTCTACCAACTGAGCTATCGACGGGGATGTAGGCAATACCGGCTTCTTTTCCTCAAGTACGCCGTGAGCAGCAATTTATTCCGGAGCCGGCGCAATGGTGTAACAGTTTATTCTTGACGAGACACTGGGCCCCATGCGACTTGTATTGCAACTCAAGGTCTTCATGTGACGCCGTTAAGCTGCCAGGACAGTGTGAGATAAGCCAAAAGAAGGAGGTAGCGCTTTTAAGTCATATGTATCATTAAAGAGTGCATTTAGCAAAGGGGAAATGTCTTGCTTAAAGGCTTGATAGAAAGCCGCACTTAAACCGTCTGGTCCAGGCGACTTACCCGTGTTTAAATTGTTCAGACTCAGTAACTGGATCCTCTAATATCTGTTTCTGTTCGTAACCTATTCTTGGCATTGCTCCTAGAAACTTGTCTTTGAATGTGTAAATGTCTACGTCATGTTTTGCCAAGAGTGACTGATAGTATTCACCAAAAGCTTGCTTTACATGCGCTTCGTCTTCTGCTATGACACCTCCCCCATTCAATCTTATCAACCCGATTGCGCTCTGCCCGGGCTTTTTCCGTGCACAATGCTCGTTTTGTTGGTGCTTCACCGAAAACCGCCTCTTCGGCTATCGCACGCACGAGCGCACCGCGATAACGCTCTTCTTCCGTAACTTCTAGCTTTTGTTTAATTTCTTCACGTCATCAATCCACAGACCAGGAGCTTTACTCTCCTGCTCGATCAGTTTCCGCTGTAGTTCTCTTAAATTCTTTTCCTTAATTATTTCCCTATTTTTTTCATACATTTAGCCTTTTCAATTGCTTTCATTTTAATTTGCTGCTTGCATAGTTCCCACTGCTCCCATAACTTTTCTCTTGAATTAGGCACTACTTTGGAAATTTCTTCTTTTATGTTGTCATAAAAACGTTCGCGCTTTAACGACTTATTAAATTTCCGCAAGTTCCAATTAAATGCATTGTCCTGTTTTCTTTTGCCTAGCCTACACTATACCAAACAGTGATCCGAAAAAGAAACAGGTACAGCCTCGTAATTGTTACATCTTGGAAGCAGGTCTACCGCCGTATAAATACGGTGCAGACGTGCGTGACTTGACCGCTGAAAGTGCGTAAATTGCACATCCCGCTCGCCTTCTAAACAGTCAGCCACATCTTCAATATTCCATTTATCTACTAACGCGGGAATTATTTCGGTACTTAGGTCCCTGAATATGCTATCGCTTGTTTTGACACGCGCAGCCAAGACAGTTGAAATCACCCATGACAATCAATTGCCTTTCGGCAGTGCAGTGTTGAGCAGCCCTGTCTAGAGCCCGCCGACGGTGCTCTGCGGAGCAAGCCAGCGCCGTCTTAAATTGGGCTCTGGGTTTGAGTTAGGCGTCCCGTGCGCATGCGCTGCAAAAACAGAGGGATGCCTGCTCATCGCTTCCTTGTCCAGCCCCGACCATGCGAGTTCGTTTCGTGCCGCCAGGGCCACGCTGCCGCTATCACTTGCACTTGCTTCTGAAACGCGCGATCACCCGATATCACTGGCACTTGATTGCCTATAGCCGCCTCGTGACTCGCGCGAAACGCGTTGTTTTTCGTACCGCTGTTATACATATCATTTAGCACGGCCCTGGCGGCGGGAAGCGCAAGCACTGAGTGGAAATAACGCCGAGGACCCACGAGCAGGCACCGCTTTATTTTGGCCGCGCATGCACAAGGTGCGCATAACTCAAACCCAGAGCCTAACGTTATATGACGCTGACTTGCTTAAGCAGAGCACAGTCGGCGCGCTCTAGACAGGGCTGCTCACCACTGCACAGTACTGCTCGCCGTTTTCAAAAAAAGTCTGCCCTCTCTTCGACCTTGTTAGGTGCGTAAAGGCAGATTATTCTCCCCATCACATCCAAGTAAGCATAATAAAGCACAATAAATCGTCCATAAGAACATGTTGCGTAAGCCTGAACAACCATGCAGGCCCGGTAGCTTTTTACAGAAGAGCACAAACCCAGCCGACGTTCCGACTGCATGAGCAACTATCGCGTAATACCTAGAAGTGAAACGCTGCACCATGCTCCCGGTCTCTTCCTCCCCGTCTACTTTAGTTTCTTGAACCGCCAACACATCAATGTCGTAGTCATTTATAAGTCGATACACTTGGCTCGGTTTTCTTTTCCCCGCCAACCACCTTCCATTAAGTGTGGCTATTTTCAGGCAACGTAGAGGAGCCATTTCGACAATGATGTGAAGAGACCGAGAGCATGGCGCTTACCTTTCACGTCCAGCGTATTGCTAGACGCTTTGCTTAACGCCCTAGTCATCAGGTCAATAACAGTGGCCTTGCCGCAAAGGTGAACTTGCGGCGACTCGCCTCTCAGCTGAAAAGTTCGGGCGCGGCTTGAAATCGGGCCTCCGGGCCTGAGCAGCTTTCGCTTGAGGCTCTTCTCCACTGGCGGTAGTCTCGTTGGCCCCTTCGTTGAGAGTCAGATCATGAGGACGCTTGACGGGTGCACTAATGGTCGCCATGCGGCCGTTGCTGTCATCCATGCCCTCCTCGCTACACGCAGGTGCGGGCACCTCGGTTTTTGAAACGCCTGCAGATCCACCGCCCTCTATCATTTTGGTTGCCATGGATCCTGGCAGTTCAGGTTCCTCCCCTTGGTCACTGGGCGGCTCGGTGTCCTCCGCAGAAGACGGTGAGGAGACCGTGGCTACTGCTGCCTTCTCCACTTCCCCTGCCCCCGTTAGCCGCCTCCTCAGCTTCAGCGGCACATCCATTTGCAATTCCGCCTTTTCGTCGTCGAACGCAGCTCCCGTTGCCGATGCGTAGGTGCGAACGCAATCAGCCTCACCATGAGCGAAACCCTTGCATTTCGTATAGCGAGGAATTTTACATTCTCGCCGCACGTGTCCAGTGCCGCGACAGCGCAGGCATTGCGTAGGCCTACCAGCACAACCACAAGTGCCAGCAGCTCTCCCGCAGCTCTTAGCTGATGAGGGAAGTCCTCAACTGTAACATATGGCTTCATCTTCAGTAAAGCAGTCCTTGTAACAGAGGCTTTTTCCGTCATACCTTGAACTCGCCACCGTTCCAGGGTCACTGCGGTGATCTTTCCGAACGCTGCTAACGCCGTCCTTATGTCTTCGTCATCGACGTCGGGGAGCATCCACTGCAGCCGCAGTTTGACGTGCTGATACTCAGGGTCGATGATCATGCACCGTCCCCCTTTTACTGGCATTTCCTTCACGGCAAGCACCCGCTTTGTCGCCTCGGAAGTGCTGAGGGTCACAGCCCATAAGTGGTTAACCTGGTACACCCCCATAGCAACCATGTCAGGCAGAGTTCCGTTCTTGGTCAGGGCATCACGGAAGTCCTCGACATTGTAGGGCCGAAGTCGCGCATCGCCATGAAGAAAAACAGTACTTCACATCACACGTCCGGTAGGCAATGTTGGCAAAAGAAATTGATACTCGTTATCTGCAGCTGCTGCATTCCTGTTTCCGCGGCCGGCTTGGGCCGCTACCGCTGCTCCAGCGCAGCCCATCCTACATGGGTGCGTCACACTCGGGGGCCGGAAGTAGAATGACCAACTGAGCTATCGAGGGGGATGGAGGTGATTCCGGCTTCTTTTCCTCAAGTGCGCCGTGGACTGCCTTTTATTCCCGAGCCGACACAAAGGTGTAACAGTCTACTCTTGACGAGACAATGACCCAAAGTGGCCTGTACTATACTGCAGTGCAAGTATTGCACTGCTCTGCAATACTTGGTTAATTTGCAATTCTGCTCTAAAGTTCATGAATAATGTGTAGGGCGATTCCAGTCGTCCTGTTCATTCGCATTGTTTTCTGTTTGTAGCAATAAGAGCACGAAGTTTATGCTGTGCACGGTACAAGCATCTTGCTTCGACTGAAAGTAGGTGTTCATGCTTTGGCGATAATGCACGTAGCGATAATGCAGCTTGCACCAGGTCCTCCTTAGCCTTTTAAAGCCCACGAAAATGGGCCGCATAATACTACAGGGCGTAAAAATGGCGTACATGAAGTCCGGTCAAGAAAGGTGGGTTAGTTCTTGTTCACTTGTTTTTGCTACAGATTGTACCACGCTTATAGTTTATTTACGCGACCAAAATGACCAGTTTCTACGTACAGTCCTGCAAGTAATGGCTACGCCGACTGCTGCCAGAATTTGTTGTGACATCATGTGAAAACATGCGCTGAGCCGTGGCTGGGCCTCTGCGCGAAGTGGTGCCCTCGTATAGATTTCTAAACGCACGGTTTTCACAAGAGTACCTCTGCAGCGTCAGCAGGAACAAACTTTATAAGACCTAATTGACAACATCCTATCAGTGCATTTTTACCGTTTACCAAATCATGAAGGCCCTGGACAGGATGTACTTAACAGAGTAAAGAAAATTCCAATACCACCTGCAGGAAAACCTTCTTTCAACTGCACACAAATACACTTTCCGTTAAGACCTGTCTTCATAATAAAGGCATCTACATACCCTGGACAACAAACTGCTTCTTATGCATCATCACCATCATCATCATCATCATCATCATCATCATCATCATCATCAGCCTGACTACGCCCACTGCAATGCAAATGCCTCTCCCGTGTCTCTCCAATTAACCCCGTCTTTTGCCGGCCGTGGCCACGGTATGCCTGCAAACTTCTTAATCTCATCCGCCCACCTAACCTTCTTCCTCCCCCTGCTACTCTTGCCTTCTCTTCGAATCAACTCCGTTACCCTTAAGGACCAGCGGTTATCTTGCCTTCGCAACACATGCCTTGCCCAAACCCATTTCTTCAACTTGATTTCGACAAGGATGTCTTTAACCCGCGTTTGTTCTCTCACCCACTTTGCCAGCTTCCGGTCTCTCAACGTAAAGAAACAGTTACCCCTTGACCCATATGGCATACGATTCTTGCGCGTAAAGAAATCAGAGGGTTTACCGTACGACTTAATTATGATTTCGCCTGAAAAACCGGGTGTGTAGCGTTTCCTCTTTCATATGTAATGGGAAAGCCGGCGGTAACAGACCCTGGTGATGTAAGAGCATGGGATGAATTTTCCGTCACGCTACCTTAGCTTGGGTGTCAATTTTCTTTCTCAGCCCACTGCCTAGACCCTTATAGAAGAGCTCTATTTAAAACAGTCGTATCTGCGAAACGCGTTTGCTGGCTCCTTTCCGAGCTTACATCTCGTCATGGCTTAAGCTATAAAGTTGCAGTTGGGTTTTCACTGCCTCCTAAAGGCGAGTTTTCATAACCCAGAGGAGGGCGCCTCTAGTAATCCAGCATGGGAGCGCTACAGAAGACTCCTTCTGTGGGGAGCCTAAGTGGAATCGCGCTTGTTTTAAAATTTTACAACAAATTCGTGCTAGTTTGTAGGTGTTGGAAACATCGTATGAGGTAGTCTTTCATATCTTGAGGTAGTAAAGGAGTAAACGAGATAGAAGGAAGTAGAAACGTGAGTGGACTCCTAGGCTCTGCCTTAAGGGTATGACGCGATAGCGTTAATGGGCCCCTTCAACGGCCTGCGGTCCTCCTTGCCTGTTGCATCGTAGACACGGACACTGTTCTCTCTTTCACCGTCACATAACGCTTAAGCTACCCTTAAGATAGAGTACTATGCGGCAGCATTAGAGATCCCTCCCGCACAAGTTCTCGTTCTTTGCCGTCTAGGAATTCCGCCTACATGTCTAATATATGCGGAATTGATCATTCTCTACCTTCATAGGTCGCGGGGAGCCCTCGTACCACTCCTGGAGCAGTGGTGCAGCGGTTAAGCGATGTGCCACTGCCCAGGCAGGTGGCTGTTTCAAACACAGCCACTGGTGGGGCTTCAGACACAGGATGGCTTCCTTGTAGCCTTCTTTCCATATTTATCATATAAAACACGAACAGCAGCGTCGATACAGGACAACCTTGCCTTAATTCTTTGTGTACTTTGACAGTTGTCGTACTTTCTATCCCTTCCCATGTAATTTCAACTTTATTTTCTCGATATATTTCCTGTAGAAAATCAATTACCTCATGACCGATAGCTTCATCTTTTAATACGTTCCACAGGAGTTCCCTGTTCACGCTGTCGCATGCACCGCTTATGTCCAGGAAGGCTAAATACACAGGTCTGTTTTCAGCCCAAGCTATTGCTATGCACTGGGTAAACAAGAACAGGCTATCATCTAAGCGCCTACACCTTTTGAACCCGTTCTGAAGTTCTCCGAGTATCCGATTACTTTTTACCCATGAGTGCATTTTTAATTTCACCGCCTGCATTGCCAGCCTGTACAGTAAGAATGCAGGGCTTAAGGTAATGACGATGTGCAAACAGAGTCAGAGCGGAATACAATTCGAATGAAATAATATTACCCCATTCCCCTTTCCGTGGATAACAAAGCACCATTTCAGCATGCACACATGTCATAATAAGGCCTATCATTACAGACACAGTTTAGAACAAAACTCTTCGCTCTTGAAATGTGCCAGTTAATGATTTTTTTACAGGAAAATTACAACGCCTGAATGTACCGGCGAAGCACTCACAGCGGAGCAACCGATGGTATCTACGGTGTGCCGATCCTTCTTACACTAGTTCCCGGCGTCGCCGCAGCGTGGCGTAGACTTCATGAAAATCGGCAATATAAAGAACAAAGTTTTGTTTTCGCAACCTTTATGGTTAAGAGTTTCACTGCGGCTATACATTAACAAGCAGAAACTGTCATCCATCCCCTTCAGATGTAATGATTCTTAAATGATAATCAGTTTTAAAATATTATGTATAGGACGGCGGGGACATTGGACTATAAAAACTTTCCATCCTATTTACGGAATGACTAACTACCTCGAGCACATCGGAATCTTGGAAGAGTGCTAATATCATCTTATTTCGTAAGAAAGTGACACCAAGGAGTTGGAGAATCACGGGCCAATCAGCTTACCCTCTCCTGCCTGCAAGGTACCTACTGTTGCATTTGGGTTGCAAGCCCCAAGGGTAGCGTTGGCCTGGCGGCCTGGGGCAAAGCTGGAAACATCCGAAGGTCCCGGCAAAGGATGACTCGACTGGCAACAGAACAACTTGTTTATTCTGGCATCTCAAAAGAGCAGCCGGTCAGGGCGACCACGTTACTCGAAGGGCGAAATCGAAGTCTCTCGTTGGCGTCCGGGGCAGCTCGCTTTATACCCACGGAGTCGAGGGCAAGAGGGAACGGCTTGGGAAGAGTCATCCGATACGGCGACGCTTGAACATGTCCAGACGTGACGGGCGCGTCAGCCAGGCCGGCGCCGGTCAGACCTCCTCGCCTCCCAGTTGTGGAGCTCCTCTCCGTGGCTGCCGCGCTTTGACAAGCGTGGGCAGCAGCATGCACACACACACACACGCACGCACGACGACACGTGGCACTGAAACCTGTCTGGACGCGCTTGGCGGGAGGCGTTGCGGCCGCGATGAACGAAGCCGCGGCGTCCGTTGCATCCGCGCCGGCTATACCGCGCGTCGAAGGCGAGACGTAACAGACCGCCCCGCCGGGAGAAGGAGATCCCGATGGTCAGGGGACTGCATCCGCTGTCCAGAGGGATGTCGCTCGATGATGCTCGTAAACGAAACCGGTCGTCCCTCGACGTTGCTTGAGCGCAGCGCACAGAGAAGGCCTCGTTCTCAGGTTCAGGATCACACAGGGCACTGCAAAGTCACTTCAGGAGAGTTGCCATTTTTGTGCTCGTTCCCAGCAAGCGTTAGAACTACGCCGAAACGCAACCGCTCAGTCAGCAAGCACGAGACAACCCTCACTAAGCTCTGCCAGGCTCTTTCCCCTTTTATACTACTGCCTAGTTCCTTACAGTAGTCAAGCAGCACTCAGAACGCGTCCACAAATTGGAAAATTGCACTAGAAAGCACATAATCACTTTGAAACACTAAACAAAAGCAATATGTTAAAAATCCTGCCTCAGGAAGAAAACATCAGTAACCAACAACTTTGAGGCGGATTCCTACGTTAGGGGCTTCGACTTAAGCCATCGGCGTTACCGTTGAGACTCCCCTTTTTGTAACGCACCTCAAAGGAATATTGTTGCAAAGCGAGGCTCCAGCGCAGGAGGCGGCCATTTTTGGGAGAGATGGTCTGCAGCCATTGGAGAGGGCAGTGATCCGTCTCAATGATAAACCTCGAGCCGGCTAGGTAGCATGACAATTTCTGAACGGCCCACACGAGACACGCACACTCTTTCTCGGTGGCGCTGTACGCCTGCTCACGACAGGTCAGCTTACGACTAGCATACAGGACGGGGTGTTCCACTTCTCCATTGTCCCTTTGGCACAGTACAACGCCCATGCCTCGCTCACTAGCATCGCACTGAACAACGAACCCTTTTGTGTAGTCTGGCGATCGTAGCACAGGCTGGCTTGTTAGGGCGCTCTTTAGGGCGCTAAAAGCTCTTTCCTTTGTCTCGCTCCAGACGACTGTTTGGGGCTCTGTTTTTCTTAGAGCATCCGTCAGGGGAGCCGCGATATCGGAGTACCTGGGGATGTACCTCTGATAGTAGCCGGCGACACCCAAGAACGACCGAATATCGGTCTTCGTGCGCGGTTGCGGGAAGTCTCGCACAGCGGCCACCTTTATTTCAGAGGGGCGGCGACGACCCTGTCCAATCACGTGACCGAGGTAGACAACCTCGGCCTGTGCTAATTGGCACTTGGGAGCCTTGACTGTCAAGCCCGCTTCGCGCAGGCGGGTTAGCACTGCCCGCAAGTGTGCCATATGCTCAGACCAGGAGGCGGAGAATATCGCTACGTCGTCTAAATACGGTAAAGCGAATTCTTCCTGTCCCCGCAACACTTTGTCCATGAGGCTTGAAAAGCAGTATGGCGCGTTCTTCAAACCAAAACTCAAAACTTTAGGACGGAATGTTCCCATTGGTGAAATGAACGCCGCATACCTACTAGCCTCTTCTGTAAGTGGAACCTGCCAATAACCCCTGACAAGATCTAGGGTGGAAATAAACTGAGCGCTACTAACTTTCTCAAGGCGCTCCTCGATGTTAGGGATCGGATAAATTTGATCCTTAGTGATGGAATTAAGCCTGCGGTAGTCGACGCAAGGACGAGGTTCCTTGCCCGGTACCTCAACTAAAATCAAGGGGGAGGTATAATCACTCTCACCCGCCTCAATAACACCGAGCTGTAGCATTTTCTTTACCTCAGCCTCCATAATATCGCGCTGGCGGGGTGACACCCGGTACGCCTTGGATCGTACTGGCTCTGGGGAGGTAAGTTCTATATTATGAGTAAGGACAGAAGTCCTACCAGGCCTCTCAGAGAACTGACCTTGAAACTCTTGTAAGAGTTGGTGTAGTTCGGTTCTCTGCTCAGCTGACAGCGGTGCTTTAATGATTAAGTCACTAATGACCTGATCAGTGTCTTCCCTGTTCGTCACTGAGCCTAGTCCCGGAAGCTCGACCGGAAGCTCTTCTAACTTTCCCGTGTCGTGCATTTCATCTCCAGTACCTGGTGCCTTCAACGCTACAGGCTCAATTTTATCCAGTTCGGACGTGCTCTGAATATCAGCTTGCTGCGCCTCCGACCCTTTCTCATTGTTCGACAACGTCGGCCCCGCAACTACCGCCTTTGCAGCGAGCTCCCGAACTCCTCGATCTGGTTAAGGCCTGAACGCTAGCCTCACCAAACAAAAGCCCCTTCTCGCGCAGGAGGTGATCGGACCTGTTCGAAAATAGGTACGGGTACTGGGGGGGCAGCCTAGATGACACTACGGCCTCCGTCTCAAGTGCTCCGAAAGGTCCTTCAATAAGCACTTTTGCTACGGGCAGACACACGCTATGAGCTTCCACTGCTTGCTTGATCCATGCGCACTCGCCCGTGAACATATCGGGTTCTACGTAAGAGGGGTGAACTACATCCATTGTAGCTGCGGAATCACGAAGCACTCGGCACTCTTTCCCGTTCACGAGGAAGTCTCGCATGTAAGGCTCGAGAAGCTTCATGTTCTCGTCAGTGCTACATAATGACAAACACACGACTTCTCTTTTTGTTTCTGGACACTGCGCCGAAAAGTGACCCGGCTTCTGGCACGTATAACACACGCGCGCTTGCCTCGCCTCGAACCGCTTTCTGCGTTCGGCTTCGGCTGCCGCCGTCTCCTTACGTTCGGTCGGACTGCTTTCACTCGCATCCGCACTACGCGTGTCCCCCCTTGCTCTCATGGGTGTGAACTTCGGCCTCTCAGACTTGGAGCCAAATTCACCCTTTTGACCGTCCTTAGCTCCGCGAGCCCGACGCGTCACAAACTCCTCGGCTAGCTCGGCGGCTTTAGCCACTGTACTAACGTCTGGCCTATCCAAGACCCAGTACCGCACGTTCTCAGGTAACCGACTATAAAACTGTTCCAGCCCGAAACACTGCAGAATTTTCTCGTGGTCACCAAACGCTTTCTCTTCTTTGAGCCACTCCTGCATGTTTGACATAAGCCTGTAGGCAAACTCTGTATATGACTCATTTCTGCCTTTTTCATTTTCCCGAAACTTCCGACGGAACGCCTCCGCTGACAGCCTGTACTTTTTTAGCAGACTCGATTTCACTTGGTCGAAATCCTCTGCCTCCTCTCTCTTCAAGCGAGCGACTACGTCGGCCGCCTCGCCGGGTAACAAAGTGAGCAAGCGCTGTGGCCACGTTTCCCGAGAGAACCCCTGCTTCTCGCACGTTCGCTCAAAGTTAACCAGGAACAAACCAATGTCCTCTCCAAGCTTAAACGGCCGCATCAGGTCAGTCATTTTGAACGATACCCGTTCTCCTGCACCGTGTGCCTGACTTCCATTACGAGCGCGTTCCATCTCTACCTCGAGACGCTTCATTTCCAAAGCGTGTTGACGGTCGCGCTCGTCTTTCTCTTTTTCTTTTTGTTCTTTACGTTCGCGCTCGTCTTTCTCTTTTTGTTCTTTACGTTCGCGCTCCTCTTTTTCTTTTTGCTCCCTCTCCTCAATGGTCTCAAGGCATTCCGACAGCTCGTCATCATCAGCCTCCAACTCAAGAATAGCCCTTAGCAGTTCTGGTTTTCTGAGTTTGTCTGAGACATCCAGACCCAACTCTCTTGCAAGCTCCAGCAATTTCGGTTTGCGCAACGACTTCAAATCCATGGCTGCTCCGAATGCTGCTTTCTCTACTGCCTACTATTGTCTTGCCGCAAACTAACCCGGCAGCAACGACAACCACAATTACCAGCTCTGTTTCTGACACTAACAAAAGCCTGGCAAAACTCAGAAGAAGAAAGTCCCGCACTCACCAAACCTCGCAGCCAAGAATTCAGCGCAGTCGTTCCGCTGCAGGCAACCAGTCATCACACAGGGCTCGTTGCACTGCTCCCGGATGGTCGTTGTGCTGCTCAGCATACAGTTGAACGCATATCTTCGCTGCTGGCCTCCGTTGTCGGGATCTCACCGCTGGCAACCAGTTGTTGCATTTGGGTTGCAAGCCCCAAGGGTAGCGTTGGCCTGGCGGCCTGGGGCAAAGCTGGAAACATCCGAAGGTCCCGGCAAAGGATGACTCGACTGGCAACAGAACAACTTGTTTATTCTGGCATCTCAAAAGAGCAGCCGGTCAGGGCGACCACGTTACTCGAAGGGCGAAATCGAAGTCTCTCGTTGGCGTCCGGGGCAGCTCGCTTTATACCCACGGAGTCGAGGGCAAGAGGGAACGGCTTGGGAAGAGTCATCCGATACGGCGACGCTTGAACATGTCCAGACGTGACGGGCGCGTCAGCCAGGCCGGCGCCGGTCAGACCTCCTCGCCTCCCAGTTGTGGAGCTCCTCTCCCCGGCTGCCGCGCTTTGACAAGCGTGGGCAGCAGCATGCACACACACACACACGCACGCACGACGACACGTGGCACTGAAACCTGTCTGGACGCGCTTGGCGGGAGGCGTTGCGGCCGCGATGAACGAAGCCGCGGCGTCCGTTGCATCCGCGCCGGCTATACCGCGCGTCGAAGGCGAGACGTAACACTACAAAGGTATTCGCTGTTAGAATTAGATCAACCTGAGACTTCAGACAATCAAAGGACCAGGTTGGCTTTCGAAAAGGCTACTGGGCAACAGACCATATTCACGTCACCAATAGATAAAGGAGCAGAATATAACCAGCCGCTAGCCTTCATAGATTACGGGATATAATTTGACTTGGACGTAACGTCAGCAGCCATGCTGGCATCGCGGTACTATGCTGCGGAAGAGGATGATATGCGTTGAGTCTACACCGGTAGCGGACCCAAGGGTAGCGAGGGGCCGAGTCAGACGTCGGGCTGCAGGCACTCGGAGATCAGGCGGTTGTCGCCGAAGCATAGACGGGTCCAGGATCACAGAAAACTTAAACGGGATTTAATCATGTGAGGGCAAGACAAAAAAAAAGCGAACTTTTACGAACTTATCTACAACAAAGCACGGTTTGAAGAGAGACTGGTTGGGCCTTGTTGCCAGGGATCAGGGAGTCCTTTTTCGCTCACCGCCGTCCTTAAAACCCCTTAAATATATACAGACCC